>VWZO01006946.1:413887-460559 GCA_013396975.1 Bucco capensis | reverse complement strand
CTACTAGTGACCTTCCAGTACTTAAAGGGAACTTACAAGAAGGCTGGTGAGGGCCTGTTTGCAAAGACCTGTAGTAAAAGGACAAGGGACAATGGTTTTAAATTGGAGAAGAGTAGATTTAGACTGGATATTAGAAAGAAGTTGCTCACCACGAGGATGGTGGAACAGGTTGCCCAGGGAGGTGGTTGAGTTCCCATCCCTGGAGGCATTCCAGGTGAGGCTTGCCAGGGCTCTGGGCAAGCTGATCTAGTTGGGGATGTCCCTGCCCACTGCAGGGGTGTTGGACTAGATGACCTCCAGAGATCCCTTCCAACCCAAACCATTCTATGATTTAGTTTCTAATGTCTGTAAACACCTTTTAAAATAGTATCTGTATATTTCTTTTTTTACAAAGGGAAAATATCTGGATATAAAGAGATAAAGAAACTGTAAAAAGTATAAAAGATAGCAGAACTAACCAAAAAGAAAAAAGTAAGACAATTTAATAGCTGATGTCACACTAATGTTTTAAATTGAATGGAATTTGAGTGAAAGGAAGAATGAAATACAGAGAAAGTATAACTTAGAAGAACAAGAGAAAGTGGTATAAAGTGTTCAGGTGAAGCTTATGGAGCAGAAGCAATGAGACTAACAGCCTATTATGTTCTAAACCAGTTTATGCATTGGGGATTTGCATTTGTAGCAGATAAAACCCCCTTTCTTCTCATTTCACCTCTTTTGTCCTCCTCCCATGCTAACGGTATATGCATCAAATTCAGGACCAGTCTTAATTTCTGGGTTACTCACCCTTGAATGGTCTTCCTCTGAATTTCTCCTTTAAATTCTTATTTATTAGTCCTTTCTGAATTTATTTTTTAAATCATTTGGATGCGTAAAGACTCTCTTTTGTGTTTACATTTTCATGTCTTCTACCTTAACCTTCCTGAGTGTTTAGGTCATTCCCAGCACTGGCTGTGGCTGGGGATGATCGTTATATCACTTTGCTTCATTGGCTCCCTGTCCCTGTCTGTAGCATGGGGTTGAGGGTACTTACCTGCTTTGTACAAAGTTTTGAAGTCTGATGGAAAAAAGAGACCATAGCAAAAACTTTTAGCTCTTAAAATTAAGAAATTGAATGAATCATGGTATTTTGGATATTAGGAACAATTTATTCACAGAATGAGTTATATTAAGCATTGGAACAGGCTGCCCAGGGCAGTGGTGGAGTCACTGTCCCTGGACGTGTTCAAATAACATATAGATGTGGTACTTAGGGACATGGTTTAGTGGCATGGGTGATAGGTTGGCTGTTGGACTTGATAATTTTAGAGGTCTTTTCTAACCTTAATGATTCTATGATTAAAAATTGTATGTTTCTAATTTTATGAGGAGCCATCCCTTCAAAGCTTGTTTGGAATTGTCAATGGAGAACTATGTTCCACTTCCACAGTACAAGGGACCTGATGTGGGAAACGATGTTGGGAGTATGTTAATTCCCTCCTTATTGACCACCTCTATTATTAGTTCTTACTGAAAGCCTTGCTGTAACTTTCAGAACATCTGAGCTAGTTCACACTTATGTTCTGCACTTGCCTGGTATATATATGGTAGTTTAATAATCCAGCTGCAGGAGCAAAAAAAAGAATAACAGGACTCTAGGATGGTGTTCCTAGCAGCTCAGTAACTCACAGTGAACTCTAGAGGTGTAAACCTTTTTTGTCAATGTATACAGAGAATACCATAACAACTAACTGCCCTTGTAGGCATGTGATTAGGCTAAGTGTTCTAACTCCTGTTTATCTTCATCCTTGGCAGAAAGATCTGCTGTAAGTGTGAAATAATGTTGTTATTTGGTTTACTTTATGACAGGGATCATATTTTTTATAAAGCAATCTGCAATTCTCTCCCAAGTTGGCTATAATGAAGGCAGAATTAATGGTTTACACACATGCTGTATTTCATAAGAAACATTCTGTTCAAAATGATAATGTTTACCATTGATTATTCATTTCTGTCAGTTGGTATGTTTTATTTTTTTTAAAATTAGATTTGCTTGAAATATCATCTGCTTCACAAACACACTTGTTTCCTCCAGCACTTTTGAGGCAGATTGCAGAAGTCACTGTAAGTAGTTTTGTAATATGTTTCACAGTTGTCAAAACCCCTCTGATACAGTGCTTTAAATGGGAGTGTTACTTTTAGACAGAATCTCATCATTATTCATTATGAGAAACCCTGTGCTTCTTATTAATTGTAAAAAGAAACTATGATTTTAGGGATCTGTAGTATTAAATGTTTTCATCGGCAAGAATATTGCCAAGTCACATCATATAATGCTAAAAGTTATATACTGAAGAGAATTATCTCAGGTGGTTACTACTGTAATTGAATCAGTTTTACTCACATGGAAAAATGCATAACTAAATTGCCTGAGTTTAGCAATAAAACAGATGCCTGCCTCCTGTTTGAGCACTTCATAAACATGCACTTGGGTGTAGTAATTTGCTTTAATCTGTGTTGTTAAGGTAGCTTTCAGCTGAAATGTAAGACTGAAGTCTTGGCCACTTGTGATCACTAAAGATCCGCTGTTACCTTGCAAAATGAAGGGCTAATAGTCATTGCATTCTGGATAAAATACAATTTCCACATATTTGCTTTTGGGTTAACTTTCTTTTTCTATTTGTGTTGATTGAGTGTTGCGTTAGAATAATTTCGAAAAAGAGTACTGTGATTCATCCTCTAAATTGTGTCAACCTGAAGAAAAACCTGGAGTATTTTACTCAAAAACTAAATGTCCTTAATTTTTTAGTTATAATTTTCTATACAGATGGATGTGAGGATTAAAAATAAATGCATTTTTTGCAAATCCCAGGAGTCAAATTATTCATGGTGAAAAATACAGCTGAACATATAGGAAATGTCTATGATCAGTTTTAAACTATTGAAGAACATTAGGGAAGAAACATGATGAACCTGAGTAGTTTATTTGAAATGAAGTGGAGTTCCTGTTTGCCCTAGTTCAGCAAATTGGAGTGTATTGTTCTAATTGAAAAAATGTTCATTGTAAAATTATAGCTTAATTCTTAACACTCATTAACTGAAAAGTAGGTAAGCAAGTTTAGAAATGCATGTGATACATAGTTCTTTTGATTTATTTAGATTTTTTTAATTCTTTGTTTTTGGAAAACATTACCAATGGGACCCATGTTTTTGCATAAACTGTTACTTGTATTTGCAAACACCAAATGCTGTATGTATTTGCAAATTACACCAGTGTCAACCCGGAGTTAAAAGGGATGTCTTGCAAATTTTGGTTGGAATTCCTCCAAGCATAAGATTACGCTGGTCTTCTCCTTTGGAACACTATTCAACTGTTTATATGACATTTTCACAGCAGGAAGCTTGAGGCTAGATTGTAAAAAGCAGCCATGTCTGAGGTATGAACAGGGCCAGGATACCTACACTGCAATTAGGACACTGCTGAATTTTCCACAGCCTACATGTGCCACTGCCTGTATATGCTTAGAAAGTCTTTTAAACTCATGAGTCACATATTATGTCAGATTTACCAGATTATAATGAATCTTGAGTATAACGTTTAACATGTATGCAATATTGCGTAAAATTGGAATGATAGGAGTGTTAAAATGAGCCTTCTAAAAACAGTTACATCTTTAGTTGTGGAGTTTTCATCAAAGCTCCTATAATTTATTGATGGAACCTAGGAGAGGACTTGGGATGGGATGAAAAGAAAGCTCCTTTCTGTAGCTCAGGTCATGAAGAATTCTGTACTCAACTGTGCACATTATGAAGAAAAACACATTCCCATAGGGAAACAGGTCAAGATTAACTGAGCTTAACAACAAAGAAAACAGAAAATATTTGAAAAAAGCTTCAAAAATTCTTTTTTAAGTTTTTGCAAATCCAGAGATTATTTGCTATTCTGTTTTGCACAGTATCGAGCTTGAACAAAGGCAGTAAGCCCACTACTCCAGAAAAGAGGGACAGTCATTCTTGTTTTTATTTTATGCCCCAAGAAACATTTTTGAATCAAGATTGTTGTTTAGAAATGACACCAAAACCAGCAAAACTTTCTATTGACTGTCAGACTAGCTTAATATCTGTTTAGCAAAATCGCTTTGAAAGATATTAATGATAATGCCAAAATACATACTCTATTATTTTAACTAACAAATCAAATACCCGTCATCTTGGCTTTTGTAAACACATAAACTGAGGAGTTTTAACATCTCTTCATTTGCAGCATGATTTGAGTGTTGAGGACAGTTGCAAGGACTATATCTTGAGGGAGACCATGTAGAGTTTCCTTCCTGTAGTGTTTGAAATGCGTTGAGTTCTTCTAGTTACTCTTACTGTCATATATAGTTTGTTAAATTGCAAATAGGTGCCACGCATAGTTTATGAAGTAATTTATTTCAGCAGTGATTTTAAAATCCAGGGTGGCTATGTTTAAATACAGGTAGTTAAACAATTTGGTCATGCTACATTGTAGTTTTGTTAAGAAAAACAGCAAAATTCCATGGTTTCTGTCTAGTCTTGTTAAAATAAACAGCAGACAGAGAAGGTATTTAAAAGTCTCCTTCTATTTTTGCTTTTATTTCTGCCATTTCATGCCAGATTTTATTACTGTATACCAGTAAACACTTCTACATGCAGATTTTCAAAAGGCATGTTTAATGGTAAGGTATCTTAGTGGTCAGCCCAACCAGAGATCATCAGTAAATCCTATGCCACAAAATGCCACAACTTATCAGACTTGCTTTGGCTTTGTTCCTTAATTTCATTATACTTAAAAAAAAAAAATAAATCTAACCTTAATTCCTCTACTTACTCTTTTGGAGAGATACATGCAAAAGGACATTGGAGCTCTGATTAAACCTCCCTGAAATAACTGTAGCTGGCAGAGATTACCTGCTGGTGTTCCAGGAACTGCCAGAACTGTCTTTAAATTGAGGACTTTCTGTTTTCAGACCACAGAGAAAACAGTTTCACCTTAAAATAGGTACAATCTATAATCAATGTGAACCTGTGTCAAGGAAAGAATTCTAAAATATGCCTGGTTCAGTACCACAGTATCTCTTGCTATAGGAGTGAATGAATTTATGTACTTGGGTAAAATACACAGATGTCATAAAATAAAATTTGTCTTGTATTTTCACAGAATCATAGAATATCCTGTGTTGGAAGGGACCTAAAAGGATCAATGAGTCCAAGTCCTGTCTATGGACAGGGCAACCCATTCCCCAAAAGCAAACAAAAATTACACTATTTGTCTACGAGTTTTGTCCAGATGATTCTTGAATTCTGTCAGGTTTGGCACCATGACTACTTCCTTAGGGAATGTGTTCCAGTTATCCACCACCCTTTGGGTGAAGAATCGTTTCCTAACATCCATCCTAAACCTCCCTCAGGTCCTGTTGCTGATCACCAGAGAGAAGAGATCAGCTCCTGTACCTCCAGTTCTCCTCGTGAGGAAGTTATAGATCATGATGTTTCCCCTCAGTATCCTCTTCTCCAGGCTGTACAAACCAAGTGGCCTCAGCTGTTCCTTATATGGCTTCCCCTCTAGACCCTTTGGATGCTCTCCAACAGCTTCATGTCCCTCCTGTATTGTGGTGCCCAAAACTGCACACAGTACTCAAGAAGCATCGTGGAGCCCATCATCAGTGTTGAAGAGAGAGGCAAAGAAAGCATTAAACATCTCTTTGTGAGGTGACCATCCTCATCAAGTAATGGGCCAATACTACTTCGGTCTGCCTGTTGCTATTAACATATTTTAAAAAGCCTTTTTTATTGTCTCCCACAGTACTGGCCAGCTTCAACTCCAATTGGGATTTGGCCACTCCAATTTTCTCCTTACAGTTACGAACAGCATCTTTGTAATCCTCCCGTGTTGCCTGATCTTGCTTCCACTGGCCATACACTTTCATTTTTTGCCTATCTGTCTCTTCTCACAAGTAACAAGTGATAGAACACAACAGAAAATGGCTTCAAGTTGCACCAAGGGAGGTTCAGATTAGGTTTTAAGAAGAATTTCTTCACCAAAAGTATTGCCAGCCATTGGAACAGGGTGCCCAAGGAAGTCATGGAGTCATCATCCCTGGAAGCTTTCAAAAAACATGTAGATGTGGTACTTGGGGCCATGGTTTAGTGGTGAGCATGGCAGTGTTAGGCTAACAGTTGAACTTGATGATCTCAGAGGTCTTTTCCAACCGTAGCAGTTATGTGATTCTAGCACCATCTATAATTTTCTTAAAGTTTTATGTGCAATTTATTCTGCCATAAGATTAATAATCCAGTAAGGCATAAGTCAGATGCTCTGCAAGATTGCTGTCTAAACCTGTATTGAACCTAAACTGAGCTCTCTCTCATTCTCTCTACTTTCATTCAAAATGCCATTTGATGCCCATCTGCAAGGCCACTGTTAGCCAGTTACATGATAGTAGCACCTGGAGGACTTTGCTATTGTTAAACTGAGAGTTGCCCAGGTAGTTATTGTGTAATACATAAAACATGAGGTCATACATTCAGAAACCTACTATTGCAGTGTTGCCATCCTGACAGAAAAATGCTATCAAAATCTAAGTTTCAAGAACATTCAGTCTTGGGACTTCTCCAGGGTGTTTGGTAAGATAGGAATGGTCAGTCTTGTAGATCAGGTGTAAGGTATGTTTTTCAGGCTAGGGATAATAAACACTGCTGCTCATAGTTCAAACTTGAGGAGGGAGCAGCTCACTTCTAAGGTTGAATCTGAAGTGGTGTGATTCTTTTTTTCCCCTTTCTTCTACTAAGTTTGGAAGCAAATAATCTGGAGTGAAGTATTCCTTAAGTAGATTTTCTGAATTTACTCAGTGTTATTACAAGGTAATTTCACTAGAAATTTTAAAGAGAAATAAGTGTTGTTATTCCACATTCTTACTAGGGCAAGTGAGGGCGAAAGAAAGCACAAAATATTTACTTCATAAGTATGAGGGAAGTGAACTGAGATTTTGTTATTACTTTTCATTAATGCTGATTGGTTTTTGAGTGTTCAGAGGAGGACTTTTCCTTGATAGACTCATTGACTCTTCTATAGCTTTTTTTTTTTTATTTGAACACAAATAGGAACACAGTAACCAGTGAAGCAGAAAACACAGATTTGATGGCTGAGCTGGCTTGAAATGAAAGAGCAAATCTGAATGTAAGGTACAGCCCACAGAGTCTGCTACTCTAGTGTAGCTCTCATTACAGGACTCATTACAGCCATTTCAGTGGCTTTCTTAATTAAAACAAAATGTCCACTCTTTTCTGGATCTCAAGATGAACCTTTTACGTCAGGGGCTTTCTCTCTGAGTTTGCTTCTCTTCACCTCATGCATCCTCCAGTTTCATCCCCAGCTACATGGTCCTCACTTGTGTTTTGTGTCCTGCACCGTGGAAACTCCTGTCTGTTGGGGATAGTCATTTGCCTCCCCAGAAGCCATGATCTCCCCTATTTCTGTATGCAATTCAGTGTGACCTTGTGTGCAATGTGGCTCTGAAAGATTGGTACCTTCCTCTATGCTTCCTGACAACAACTTTTTAATAGAACACAATATGCAGTTGTACAGTGAACCGAGGGATTAAACAGATGGCATCCCTTCCACAAATCAATGACAGAGTACAATTCAAATCAATATTGGTTTTCTCTCTGTTTCTATTTTGAATCTCAATGGAGAGTTTGGGTAAAGACAGATGAATTGTTCTAAGATCTATAACTATGTTATTTTAACTATGGCTCGATTTAATAAAAAAGGGAGAAGTGCCTAATGTTAAATCTCGGAAGAAGAAAGAGAGAATATTTCATATATGTTTTTATTATTTACGTAATGTATTTCTGTATATTTTGCCTATGGGTGGTATTACAAGACTTCTTTGTTTCTACTATGTCAGCCATGACTTACCACCATGATAACACTTTATCCAAGAAGATTCCTGTTGAATTTTTTTTAATTATCCATATATTGTGATCTTTCTCTATTTCCTCAGTTCCTCAGTGCAAAACAGTCATTTATTTCAGCCAGTAAAGAACAACAAATGGAAAATGTGGATTGGATTGCATTTTCTTAATATATTTGGGGTTTGGTAAGAGTCAATTTTCAAAAGAAAAGTAGTCCAGATCAGACTAGAGAGGCATTTTTCAGAACTAATCAAAATTTTAAGGTATTAAGTAGTTTTGGGTTCAGAATTATTATTGCAATTACATTAGTTTTTCAGTACAATTTAATAAGATTTTTTCAGGTTCACAGGAGAGAACTTACCACAGTGCTAGTGGTCTGTTTTAATAGGTACACTGCAGGCAAAGCATCTCTGTAGCAATGTCCTTTGTGCTCCAAGGTGGTATGTTACTGACCTAGCCATGTTGGCAGGGTCACTAGACATGCCCAGGAAATCACACTTTCCCCATTGCTGATCTGGTGTGATTATTCAGGTGAATTTGTTGAGTTAGCATAGTTCATTATTGAACAGTCTGATGAGGATATGAGAGTAATTATTATCTGACAGCTGAGTCATCTGTGAAAGGTCAGAGCCACCATCACTAAAACCTTTGTGTCTGCCACAGAGGGACTTGACTTTGTAAAATAAATAACTTTCATCTTAAGGGAAGCTTTCTAATTGGAAAGGGTCAAAATTAGTGCAGAGAACGAGACTGGACATTCCTCTCTCTGACTCTCTGACATATGCTCAAGTGTGCTGGCACTGCCTAGCATAAAGCAACAATCTTCTGTTTCTTATTTGCATTAATTGCATGCTTGTGATGTTGTCTAATTGCTTTTTGTTTTGTTCAAGAAACAGTGCACTGCCTGCAGATTTTGTTTGCATGTTCTTTATAACACAAGTTAGCTATAAAATGTCATAGGAATTCACTGCATTTATAGGTTGAGCTATAGATGGCCGCATAATATTTTATCCTAATAAAACCAAGAGACAAATTTCCTTGCTTAAAATACATCAGTTGCCCTTACTATTCATATCCTCTGGCTTCAACTGAGGAGAACAAGAACAGCCTGTCTCTTGACCATTTAAAGCACTTCAGAGAAGATGTTCACCTCTCTGCTGCTGCTGCAGCTTGCCAGGTTATCCTTCTCTGTTCTTACAGATTTTGAGAAACAGGTACTTTAAGAACCTGTACCAGTTTTGCTGGTGTCCCTCTACAGGAAGATTTATGGTAGGTGTTTTGAGTACTGATACTGGGTTTTGAAGATAAGTTGCCCTGTTTTCTCACTCTTTATGAAGAGAAAAATGGGGGAAAAAATAGTCAGCAGGATTTCCTGGAAGGTTAGGAGGAATGTTGGAGAAGCAAGAATCTCTCCAGCTCTCTTTCCTCCTGTGTCTCCCAGTGCACTGTCATTAATAATACTCATTACTCCATGGTAGTTAGTTGAGATGCAGCAAAGAATAAATATCCTTTCCTGTAGCTGAATTAACTTTCTAGATGTAGGTGGTATAAAATGAGTACATCAATGTACTTAATGACTCTCTAGTTTTAATTATTTCAGAAATCCTGTCCTTTCTGAATTTATAATATCTGTGAGCAGTTCCAAGACTTGGCAGTTCAAGATCAGACCAGCAGCAAGGCTCTGTAGAGGCAAAGTTTCCTGTTGAAGTGAGATGTTAGAACTCTGATTTTGGAACACTGCCCTAGGATGTCTCACTTTTCTAGCTCAGGATTGCTTCAGTAGGTATTGCATGCTTCCCGGTTCAGAAAGACACTATATGGATTAACTCTGCTTCAGATAAGTAAGTAAAGGCAGTGACAGTTTTCTTTCCTCCTCCTCTCCATTAAAAATCAACACACCTTAAACTCAAAGCAATTTGTGTGTATGTGCACACCTGTGATCCTGCTCACTGTCATTGCTTCAAATCCTGCAGTGTTCCCTATGCTTCATATCACCAAAAATAAGCCTTGGCAATGGCTTCCAGGACAGAAATTGGAATGTCTGTTAGTTTGATTTGTCTTAGTTTCTATAGGAATCTCAAAATGCCTTCCCAATGTGTATTTATTCTGAAGTTGCCTGTTCATGAGTATCTCAGACTTTCTATGTCTCAATATGCTCAATGCAAATCTCTGTGTTCTCCTTTTGTTTGTTGCTGTAAGTCATTTACACAAAAATGCAAAGTCTTTAAATTGTGGGAAAGACTATAAAATATGCAAAATCATATACATGCATATATAGATTTCAATGTATCTTAAGGTCTTCTGTTGCCTATTAGAATCTGCTTTTCTTGTCTGTCACTTAAAAAACCACATGTCAGCAAAAAGTGATTTTTCTGGAGGCATTTTGAGAGCTTTATATGGCCACATTTAAAGATGGAAAAAACATAGCAGTAAGATTCACTTTGGTATACTGACTAATGCTGTAAAAAATGTGCCCAGTGGAAAAACAAGGATGTGAGAAAACCAGAAAGAATTTATGGGTAATAATCACCAATAAACCTGACAGAAGATATCAGTACTTCCTTCAGCTGATTATAAGCTAGAAATACAATTATGCTTTCTAGACTCAACATTAGGACTTACATTAATATTGCTATGAAAAAATGTCTTATTTTCTCTATATAATATTTTTAATAAAGTCATGTAACCTCCCTCCTGGTGCTCTGGGCTAGCCCAGATTACCTGGTCGGTAGTAAGCAGTGCTCAGCTCTTGCCCTTCGAGTGAGGATCTGAGCTCAGACACCCATCAAGGTGTAGCACACCTGGGAGACTCCTGGTCTGGTCACTGCACAGGGAGAGCAGCCTCACATCTGCTCAAAGGGTGTACAGGCATGCTGGAAAATATTATAAAGGAGGTGACGTCTGGGATGCTTCAGTTCCCTGTAGTGTGGGAATCTGGAAGTTACTGTATCACTTATCAGCTGATGAACTTTTAATAGATCATTTTGGGTAATGCCCCAAAATTGGCAAAAGCTTTTCTGGTAACAGTTCAGAAAGAGATAGGGCAACTTTGGATCTAAAGAAAATATGAGCTAGTTTAGCACATGAAGAAATATTTCTTATTTAAATCAGATGCATTTTTGTTTTCAAAAGAATAGAAGTTTTTCATAGTCTAAGAGATAGTTTTCATTCTAGGACAACATTTCTCTCTGTTTTTCAGAAAGTGAAGAAATATTTTTGCTATCATTTTCAATATTTTGATTTTCTGTTTCATGCATTAATTCTGTGTGCCCATACCCTCTAAGGCATGACATTATCCTTTCTGCACTGTCCCTTTTCTATTCTAGCCTGTTTCCTATTGGCAATAATCTGTTGTGCAACTTACTTATTTGTATTACAGAGCAAATTTGCCTATTTGTGCCTAGTTAGTTTATCCTTGAAGTTTATTTTCAACTGTGTTGTTACTCTGTGTTTGAAGCAGATTCTTAGCCATGTTAGTTAATGCACAACATGAATTGGCTTCTGTTGCGATAAATACAAGCTGCTAGTATCCATACCCCTAAAAACTCCTAGACTTTCTCCCCTTCCCTGACTGCTGTGTGCTTTGAAATGATTTACCTGGCATGTCTTAAATTGTTGACATTATGAAACAGTTATTACATTTCACCACAGAAATTACTGAATACATGTGCAAAAAGATTAAGGGCCCTTTACCATGAAAATCACTATACAACAGTGATTATTCTGACTGATGAAATTCTAAACTGCATGTGGTTCTTTTCTCTTTTGAAGAAGAAAAAAAAAAAACAAACAACAAGCCATTAACACAATCAGACATGTTATAAACTTCAGATGTGGGGTTTTTTTGAAATAACATAGCAGACATCTGCCTCAATAAGGTTTTACATGATCTTTCAACTTCAGGACTTTGTTACATTTTGCCCTCAGGAACCTGTTCTTATTATAATTATGATCCAGAGGAAATATTCTTGAGCAGTAACACTTCTTTATGGTAATAGCATAGTAGATGTTATGCTGAACTGATGATTGTTTAAAAGCTTTTTTGCCATTATGAGGTAGAATGGTCCAACATCTTTGAAACAAGATGCTAACTTTGGGTTTAATCAAGAACTGTAATAATGGAGAAATACATTCTTAGGAAATGTGTTGAAAATTGGTAGGTTGAGGATGAAAAGACTGAAATTATTAATAAGAGTTTTTCTTTCATTGCAAAAGAATAGCTGCCATTTGTTCTTCTGGAAGTTTTGTGGTTAAAATGAAAGGATCTGTGTTCTCTCGTTGCTGTTCTCATCTGTTACTCTAATGACAGTGAAAGGGTATCATTGGGTCAGTTTCAGAACCAGTAAATGTATAGAGCTTTGTTAATGCTCAGGGTCCTTTGATGAATATTATCAACACCACAGTTGTCATAATTAGTCTATATTCTAGAAATTATATTGGAGCCCAGAACAGTGGCATTTCCAAATTTGGGAAGATAAGATTTGGATGAGTTATGTGGTTAGTTACTGCTGTATGTGACTACTGTGGGTTTGAGTATTGTCAGTGTGCCTGTAGTCCCCTCTAGAAAAGAGTCAATGCAGCTGAAGGTATGTTCCATGCTATCAAGCTAAATTTGAAAGGCAGCATTTGTGTCCTCTTTCTATTTTGCTGTTTCTATACTTTAATGTTCCATTTTAGGAAAGAAACAAGGGTCAAAACACAGAAATTAAGGCTCTTGACATTGTTTTAGCAAGTATTGCAAAAGCTGTCAGAATGTTCTCATGTTATTTACTCTGAAGACTAGTTTTAAAAGTGATTTGGATAATTCTGTTGGTTTTTAATCTGTTTAGTATCCTGTTTGATATCAGAAATGTCTCTTTTTGGTCATGTATTTGTGACTAAAATGAGGAAAGTCCCACACGCTAAACCTATAAGTCCCAAACCTCTTCTGGCTTTTGCTTGCTTTGTTTGGAGTTTTGTGTGTGATTCTGTGATTTGGTTTTCCTCAACTTTTATAGAGGAACAGAATGTCTGAGAATCCTCTCATTTTATAACATGAGGATAGCTAGCAATTGAATAACTTATTCATAGACATTTGGAATATCTGAGTTCATTTTTCAGGCCAAAGTTAGATGTCTAATAGACACGCTATCATTTTAATAGAGGCTAAAGGTCTAAGTGTTTATCTTCAATCCTTGTATAGGAATCCAAAGTGGAGTAGTCAAAGTGATCTGTTCTGGCCTTAAAATCAAGTCTAGTAACTCCAAAATCTGATAATAGAACTGGCTTTCACTGCTGGTCTCCATCATGGGGAAAAAGCAGCGCTTTGGGTTTCAGTTATCTCTGCTTTACCATGCATGAGACTCCTATTTTTCATTTAAGAGTCAGGTTCAAACCTTGCATTACAGGGAAATATCCATTAATATCCAAATGCATTTATTTATCTGATATTTTTTACTTTACTGAAAAGAAAGCTTTCTTTCAAAAATAGATATTTTTTGTACAGTGTGAGACTGAAAACCCACTGTGGATTAATTTCTGAAGAGTACTTGGCTCGAAAATGCACTTGGAGCTAGGGTTTAGTAAAAGTGTTGTTTACATTTTTGGTTTAAGAATTTTGGAATCATATTAATTTAACGTTTTCATTGCTGTTGTGACAGAACAATTTGAAACAAAATAGTGGCAATGCCTAATATCTGTACATAAATAGTGAAAACAAAATAGGAGTTTGCCAAGGCTTCTTGTTATATATCTCTAATTCCAAGTTTTGGAATGTATATGTAATATCAAATGTAAGAAGTGAGAAGCTAGTGCATAACTTGGTGATGTTTTATATATTCTTTCAAAATTTTGCATTGTTTTCTGTATTTTGATCTACAGTCATTTTTTATATGCCATATCTGCCCTGAATTATCCTACTTTCTAAGAATGCATACAGAAGTCAGGTTGTAATATGCCTAGTGATATGTGATTCATATGTATCTCTGCAAAAGATAAACTTGTTTGACTACAGGAGCAAAACAGGAATTGCATTTAAATATGGAGTAAATAGCCTGATAAATTGACTTGGAGGATAATGAGAGATACANCTCTGCTGTCGGCACAGTTATGGCACCAGGGGCCACAGGAGACCTCAAGTGATTTTCAGACTGTGCCTGAAAGGATAAGTAAGTGGCAAATAATTATCATAGAATCGTCATGGTTGGAAAAGACCTCTATGATCATCCAGTCCAACTGTTAACCAATACTGTGCTGGTCACCACTAAATCGTGTCCCCAGGTACCACATCTATAAATTTGTTTAACGCTTCCATGAATCGTGGTTCCACCACTTCCCTGGGCAGCCTGTTCCAATGCTTGATAACCCTCTCAGTGAAGAAGTTCTTCCTAAAATCTAATTTGAACCTCCTCTAGTATGAATTGAAGCCATTTCCTCTTGTTCTATAATTGTACTTTTATATCAAAATCTGGCCATTGTTTGAACCATTATGTCAGTTAATAGAAACAGTGGCTAAAAAAACAGAACAAAAAACCCCACATAAACCTGGAAAAGGAAAAAAAAAAGGAAAAAGTTGCCACTTAGAACTGTAATAATTAACATTTCTATTTAGGTTGAAATAGAATGTTTGTCCCATGTCTGTTATAAGAGATTAGGAAACATAGACTGTCCTTCCATAAGAAAACTGATAGGAACAATTGCCTGCAAGGGGCAGTTAGCCTCCTTTAAACAAGATAATTAACCTTGTCATATTTCTGCTGGTATAGTGGATAACACTGTCAGATGGTTTTGAAGCTGTGTTTTCAACATTTTAATTAGTTGAGAAGAGAAAGGAGATCAGTGTAGAATGAAAGGAAGACCACTAACTTGTCCTAATATTCTTGTGAGCCTGCAGTACATCTTAAGCAATATACATAGCTGAGTAAATATTACACTTAAGACCATATTTGTAAAAATTATTTTTTTATTTCATTTATAAACCTGTGGAAAACTTCTAGTTCTGTACAGTTAAACATAGTTTTGTTTTGTGCTATGGTTCCAAAATGTAGTTTTCCTATAAATGGTATGGCACATTGACCGTTACTTTCCATTAAATCAGTTTAAGGTTTCTGTGGTGCTTCAGGAGGTGTAAAGAGACTGGTTTGCCATTCACTTGTATTAGTGGTAAGTTAAGAATGGCCAAATGAGGCCAATAAAAAACTGACAAAAAGAAGAAGCTGTAAATCAGGGAATTAATCTCTCAGATACTTCTTTCACAGAGATTTCCCAATGATAGTTTGGTGATACAGTCAGTGAAATGGATGTCCACAGTAGTGTAGTATAGAAAGCAATAATTTAAGAGAAAGTGTACTGGAGTGTATGTTGTTGAAATGTTCCTGTTAACACAGACAGAAAATCGTTAGGACCACTTAGCAAAGAGATCACTGGTAAGAGTTAGCTGGAACCTCAGTTGACATATACTTGTGTAAGTGCAGTTAAGTCAGGGGATCTTGATCATATTTTCCCAATTAAGGGTCTTGCTTTTTTCCCATAGGATTATAACATCTATATGCTCTGCAGTCTGTGCAATAACAGTTCACCTAGCCATACCTAACCTAGCTTTAAATTAGATAATTTAGGTATTGCTAGTTTTGTTTCTACAGCACCATGGAATTACATAGATAGCAAAACCCATTTATGTTTATGCTAAAAACCTTGCAAGTACAGTTATGTGAATGAAGCAAAAACAATGCAAATTATTGTAGATGATACTGCTATATTAACTGCTTATTTCCTATTATCTTTGGCATTATGCTAATAAATGGAGGTTAAGTAGAAGAATATCAGTGTTCTACTAGAATATTTTATTGTATTAACCAGATTATGTTCCTTCTGAAAAACTCACCATTGTTTCTTAAAAAGTGATTTGAGCTAGATCCAACCTATCTGGAAATGCTCATTACTGTAAAAGAAATTCAAACACTCCTGATGTCCTTGTAACACTTTTGATGTGCTTTGAGCAGACCATCTGAATGCAGTATGAACCTATCTTCTGGTGACTGCAATGAAAGAAAATAAGCTGCAGATCCCTGCTTGCTGCCATCTCTTCTGCACTCTGCCATTCTCTTTAACTTCTTAGTGCCTCTCCTTTTCTCTCCTCAGTGCATCTTCCTCCCATATTTTGACCTACTTGCTCATGTTTTTCCTGGCCTTTCCTTCCTCTTCCTCTCAAGCCTCTGTCCCACTGCTCCATTAGATTTAAACTGTGACCATGCAAACATTTATATTCTCTATTTTATGTCAGTCAGCTACAAAGTATCACCAGGTATATCAATTCCCTGCAGGCCTCCTGTCACCTTTCTTTTCTGGAGGACTTTTTTTTAAGGCTATGCTATTTTCTATTGCTGTTTCTATAGTAAACTGGTATTCAGATTATCAGTGTCCTTTTCAAGTAAGTTGGGTTTTTTTTCTGTTGTGTTTTTTTTCTTTTATATGTTTTTTAATTATTATTTTACTCCACAACTGGAAAGTTCGTGTTATAGGTCAGTTCTCTTGATGAAGAATGCTTGATCTCCACTTATGGGAAGTGACCCAGGTCTAGTAATCTGCACTGTTTTAGAAGAATGCCTCTAGGGTGTTGGTTTATAGATGAAAGTATTGTTAGAATTTCACATGATGATTTATTTGACTATGAAGAATATAAAAATTAATATTTTAATATGAGATTTAAAGATTATTCATGGAAAATTGACAGGGAACCTGCAGGAGAAAGGCAGATAGGGTGCAACTGAGGTTTTACCTGAAGAGTAGATGGCTTTTGTACCTGCTGAAGTTTTCACATCCTTTCATTCTCTGCATTTAGACTTGTGTATTAGAGCTTTTTCTAATGTGTGAGTTGCTGTGGCCAGATCTTTATTGAGGTGAAAGTTGATAAACCAGATAGTACTTTTTTTAAGTTCAGCAAGAACTCAGATCCCACAGATTTTGCAACTAAGTTAGCTTCTCTTAGACACTTTGTTTCCTCCTATAACATTGCTAATTTCTCTCTCTTCATTACCATATAATTTACTTTAAAGAAGAGGTAAGCTGACATTCCTTAAAATGTCCTTTTTCTCCCAGCAAATGTATTTGATACCTCTTTGTTTTCCCACAAATGTTTTTCTTCATAACTCTATGCAGAAAGACAGACAGGAATATAATTTTTGATCAATTTGATTGCTTTAGACAAAATTATCAGGGCTTTCTAATTTATCTAGGTGTGAGTACATTTCACTTTAACATTGTCAGTCTATTTCTTTAGCCATAAAGGCTAGAGATTTCCTCTTTAAAATTATGGAAGTGATGGCCTTACAATCACATGACTCCAACATCTGGAGACTTCAGAGCTTTTAATCAGAGTTGCTGGCAACATTGCAGTTAATGTTCACAAACTAATTCATAAACCAGTTAACCTTATCCGTGATGCATGGGTAGAATGACTGCCAGTGCTTGGCACCAACTCTATAGTCTTCTGTTTTATTTTGCTAGATTATTTCAGCCAATAAAAAAGAATTGATATGCTTTTGGAACAAATTCAAGTTCTACCTATTAGATGGCAGATATATGAAATATGCAGATTTTCTCACACCAAATGTATCCTGCCAGGACTTTTGATTCATTTTCAATATCCCATATTATAGAGTGCTGATCATCCTAACAGTGAAGTTTCCTTGGAATTTCACATCCAGAAGCTCAGTGGCCAGCATCCTCTGTTGCACAAATGAACCTTACTGACATTAAAAAGACTGAGCTTTCATAGTTCAGAGAACCTAGTTAATCATGCAGACTGAATGAAAGCTTTTTAATATAGTATTTAGAGAAATCACACTAATAAAAATCAGGTGTAGTGATAGCTAGTTGGCAGTTTTTCATTGGAATGATTTTCTGGCGGATAAATTTGAATGGAAAAGCATTTATTTTGGTAAAAACCTATTAAATTGAAATTTAGAATTTTTTAACTGGTCTGAAGGTTTTAATTTTGACAAGATAATAAACCAACCCCACAGTATTGAACTGGTTTACTATCTTTTTTCTTGCATCGTGGATCAGGTTCTCTTATATATTTCCTGTCCGTGGTGATCCTGAGGGAATGGAGTGCATTGTAGGAATTTATTCAGTAAGACATAAAAATGCTTTAGCAACTAGTCAACAGGCAAAAATTGAGAACTAGGATTGTAGTGAATAGAAGAAAAGGAAATGCATTTTAATACTGGAATGGATGACATCTGCAAAGGATTTTTCCAAGGCTTCCGCTTTGTAAAAATATTTCACTTGAATTGAAAATGTCTAAACAAAATGTTTTTACACTGCCTAACTTAGATTTCTGTCTGTGGAAATGCTCAGCTCAACATCCTACCCATTTCAGGAGGAAATCAAACTACCTAGTCTCTCCTATGAGAACAGTTCCAGTTGTTTTCTCCAGTTTGTCATACTTCCTTCAAATACATACATAAATAAGTGTAATCTTTCAGATGAGAGGAATCCTTCAGTTGCTTCTGGAAAGACCAGAATTCTCCTAGAGGAGGGATGATACTTAAATAGTTCTGAAAGGTTCTATAACATTCATGTTTTGGTAAGATGGCAGAAGGAGAAGGCATCAAAGTGGATCTTGTTAAGGACTCCTGCTGGATTTCTTCCCCATTTGGGTAATTCCGTGCAGCATAGGTAAATTGTTATGCCAGGAGTGGTCTGATTCAGGAGCATTTTACTAGTGAACTGCTATAACAAAGGAAGGCTATATTAAAGTGTGCATTTGGGACTTCGGCTATTATGAATTACATTCTTTGAAATCTCATTTAGAACCAGGAACTAAAATGATGTTGGAAGGCTCAGAGGATTAATTCTTCCTGAACAATAGACTGTCACCGATCATTCTGTAAAGTAATTATGCCAAATTTAATTATAATACAAGCACATTGTATGATAGTCATAGTTTGCCCAAAAGAGAGTTTGAAAAGGTGCCTTAAAAGCATATGGACTAGCTCTGGGAGCACAGTGGCAAATTACACATGTAATTGAGAACAACTTAATATCAGGCTTTCTTAATTAAAGGTTTGGGGCTGTGTGGGGTGGATTCTGGCTGGCACAATTTGCTTTTCAAAATCATCAGCATAATGGGACAAACAAACTCTTACCTCCCCATTTTATATATTATGCCAAAAAACCCTTATGATTTTCAGCAGCACTGATATATTTCAGTCAATTCCAGTGTCACTGTAGTGATAAAACCTAAGTAATCAAATTGTTACAGGGATGGAAAAATAACTGTTCCTCCTTCTGATACTTCAGCTGCAGAAACTGCGCTGTCATACGTTGCTGATCTTGCACTAGAATCCACTCATGCAAACCTGAGGCTCCCACTTCACTCTTTCAGTCTGCTCTCTGCAGTTTTGCATCCATCTTCATGTTGGATTTGGACTAGTTATGGAAATACCATCAACTTTAAATATAAAAATCAAGCACTAATCCTGTTTAGAGTTCCATGCCTGTGGAAGACTGAAGCCTAAGCCACTTGCTAAACTGAGGGAGCCCCCTGGATCACAGCCTTAACAGTCCAAAGGTAGAGTAGCATTAAAGTGCTTGGCCAGAACTTTTTCATGGGAAAAGCAAAAGTTGTGTGTGTCATACATAAACAAATCAAATGACTGCCACTGCAAGTCACAGCTGGAATGACATGGTGAAGAAAGCCTGAGCTGAAGTTTCATGCTTATGTTATGTTAGGACAAGTATCTTGGGAGCAAGCTAACGAGATCCAGAGTGTGGATGTCAGGAGTAATGAAGCAGGAATGGTGGCAAGGAGAGGTAGATGCCTTTGGTTCGTACTGCAGCATAAGGTGATTACTATAAAGCAACAAAAATGCTTAGGACCACAGGTCAGAACTAGCAAAATTACTGCAGATCTGCTGAGTTTCCTGGGTTTGTACTGACATCAGCATTCAGTTTGACTTTATATCTCAATAGGAAAGGTTAAAATTAGAAACTTTATGATGAGCAGGAAAGCGAGTTTAATCTAATATGGTCTCCTACCCTCTCCTTCTTCTTTTATATTATTTATTTCATATGCAACCACTTTGTTGCATAGGAAATCTGGTCAAAATACAAGTCTGGTGTTAGACTGTCCCTGTCTAGCACAAAGGCTACTAACACCCTGAGCTGCAGGTGCTTCCATATAGCATTACTTCCAGTTAGGCAGGGGGTGGTGCCAGCAAATGCTCTGCACTCTTCATCCCACATTCCTCTGTGTCCCCAAATGCCTCTGTTAAAAATTATTTGACAGAACTAGTGAAGGTATTTAAACAAAAAAAGTATAGAAAGGTGTTTTCTTTTATTTTCCTCCAGTGCAGATCATTGTGTTTTTCAGATCATCTTTATAGCAGTACTATATTTTTAGGGAAAGTGTAGAAGAATGTGTTAAAAAATAATGAAAAAAGAAATCAAAAACCCTATGTACATTTTAGTTATTTTGCTTAACCATGTGATATATTCCCCTGGAAGATGTTAATAGCCAGCCTTCCACGGTAATTTAGACCATCACTGAAATGTTTATCAGATGCTAAGCCATATCTGTTTTTGATGGGAAGAGTGTCAGTTTGTTTTATTGAAGAATATTCCATGTGAAATCTTCCATGAGCAATAACATCAGCAGTTTTCACAGCATCCACTAGGTGACATTTAACATGCCTGGGAAGAAATCTGTTTTGATGCAGTGGGCTGTCATGAGGATAGGAATGACATGCTGGTGATTGCCATTGTTTGATATGATTGCTGGTCTTTTAGTTTTGTGAGAGTCCTTAAGCAGAAGTTTATGTCATACTTATATTCAATCTATTATATAAAGAAGCCTTATGGAATTTCTATGTATGCATGCAGCCTCTGTAACGTTGCCAGTCTAATACAGACTGAAGTCCTGATGAAAGTCATTGATGTAAGTTTTATTCATACTAACTGCAAATTCCTGTTTGATAAGAGGTCCAATATTCTCTCCCCTAACTGATACTGTACCACTTCAAGATCAAGAGATATATCAAGACTATATATATATAAGACTATATCAAAAGTGTAAATAGATACAAGTGTCCCAAAAGAAAAAAAAAGTAACTAGGTGGAAAATCTATGAAAACTAGTTAAGAATATCCAGGAATTTTTGAATTATTATTTCTGTTAAATTTCTTTAAATTGTAGCTCTCTATAATGACTGTGTCATTTAGTAACATAAGACAATTTTAACTTAACCATATTCTTACTGGCACAGGCTTCTTTATGTGTATCATATATATATTTAATGCCAGATGCATGCTCCCTAAGGGAGAGCTGAAGAAATGCCATTTTTATGACAGCCCTAGGCAAACATAGGGAGGGATATATTTTTAAAGGAGAACATTTTAGCTAATTCAGTTATGATCTTAGATAATAAAGTCTGTTACTCGACAGGGTGAAGGCAAAGTCCTTCACTGGAGTTGTCTATTCTCATGATCTGCCTTCTGAAGGACCACCTGAAGAGTTGCACCTTGTCACTCATGGAATGCAGGGCCTGTGACCTGGGTACCCAATCTATCAGTCTAGCCAGGCTTTACAATATGTTTTGGATGAGAAATAGTCAAATCTTTCTCCCTTCCTGGACTCTAAAAGTGAGTGCTTATGTTGGTATGAGACTGACAGCCCTCAGTGTAGGAGCCCTCCTTTTGCCTCCAAGCAATGAACAGACGCAGCTTTCATGGTGTGAGCTGCCAATTCTGGAAGGGCCTCAGCTGTCGGAATTTCTCCTCCATCTTTAACTATATCCATTCTTTATGCCCATCTGAGCACAGGTTGTTGACTAACTGTGACCTTGGGAGTGCTAACTAACAGCATTTTGATAGCATCACTTGGGCTGATGTGATGATATTTGTCGCTTCATTCATTCAATCTTCCCTGTAGTTGCTAGTTTGAAATGTGTCATGGAGCTAGTTATTAATCTGTTTAATGCAGGCCCTTCTAGTTCAGTCATGGGCAAGTTTTCACTCAGTTATCATGAGCTGCTAAATTGATAGACAGCCAGCAGATTATAGAGCTTTTCAACCATCAGTGCTTGTCCTAAGCCTGCTCCAAAGCAGCTGGGAATATTGTACCATGGAGATGTGGACAACAACCCATAATTATTAACACACTGTTAATTTTGTTTCCTTTAATTAATTTGATTTGTGAGCAAAGTCTGTAGCCTCCAGACATTCTGGGACCTGCAAGGCAATTCTGTGAATTACAAAATATATCCAAGCTGGCTGGAACATTTGTAGAGGCCTGATGCACTTTATGCAGATAGAAAAACAGTCTACAGAAACACTGAATGTTCAGCAGTTGCTGCAAATTCCTCTTAGCTTTATGAAGAGTTGCAGGCTGCCAAATACCAACAAACAATTTATTTTACTCTGAGCTTAGTGAGTGGAGGGAGTTTAGTGCTAGCCCATAGCTTCCCACGTCATGTATGCCACCTCTTATTTATGCAAGAAAAGGGGTTTAGGAAGAGTTCACTACTAATACAGCAAAGGGTGTTATTTTTTCTACAGAATGGAAGTTTCATTTTTCAAAAGAAAAAAATTAAACAATTCTGCATCTTCCTGTGCATATAGTAGGCAAGCATTTATTTTCCATTTTCTAAGTGCATCTAAATACATTCACTTTCTACTGGCAAGTGACATTTGCTTTCCACTTTCCTTGTTCATCTGTGGCTGCATTTTAATGCTGAAATGCAGTGTTGAAGATTTTTTTAACACAACTCTTTTAAGAACACTTTAAAATAAAGGTTTAATACTGTATCAAAAAAGTTGGCTTTCTGAAGTCAGTTTTCCAGTTTTCCATGGGCTGATTTTTGGCCAGTTTGTATTATTTAGATATAGTTAGGTTTTTGTGTGAGTTTTATTTTTTTTCCTGTCTGAAAAATTTGTAGAAGAACTAGACAAGATTCAGAGGAGGAAAAAGGGTGATTGAAGATATCAGATTGCTTCTATATGAACAGACTATACAGACCATAATTCTTTAGCTCAGGAGGTAGGCAAAAGAGGGGAGTGTGGCTAGGTGTTTATGAAACAGAGATGAAAGGATGAAACGGGAACAATTACTCATTTCTTCTCATAACAGAAGTTTAGAGGATGCTTTAAAAAATGAAGAGGTAGCCATCTTACAACTAATAAAAGAAGGTACATTTTCAGAGACTATATGCTTATGTTTTGGAACTCATTGCCACAGAATGTGTGGAAGAGAGAAGTTTAAATGGACTCAGAAGACCTTAGCAAAATGAATGCCTGATGGGTCCACTGAGGAAATAGTCTTTATATTGCATTAAAGAGATACTTCTCACACTTAAAATTTCATGAGAGGGAATACTGGCTTTTTCTTTAAATATATAAATGGCTGGATAACAATCACCATAGCAACAAAAAGAATATCAAGTTAAAGCAGTAAGGAAAGGATTTAATGACTGTAATGTGTGGGGTTTTTTTTTTATCCTCCTCAAATATGTTTGTGGTAGTTCTTTGCCATATTTCTGCATCCATATTTCTCTGAGAGCATTGTCCATTTTAGTTTTAATGCTGCATACAGATATTCTGCTGTTTAGTGTTGAAAGAATACCTGCCCCGCAGTGATCAAGAGTCATTTACACTGTAGGAATAAATCTTGTAATGTTTGAAGATAGAGTGATCTGCAAATGAGATCTGCTCGTGGGCCATGCCCAGAGAGCTGCTGCCTCTGCCCCAGCATAGGCTCTGCAAACTATCTGTGGCCCTTCAAGGGCCCAAAGACATTGTCTTCTCCCACTGAGAAGTTTGAATCGTGGACACATCATGTCTTGTCTTCTGATTTGATCAGATTTGACCTGTCTAAAACCTTTTCTCAATGCTTTGGGAACATCAAAGCATCAGGTGCAACTTGTAGTAATTACATACACTTACCAAAACATTGAATCCTTTCAAATATGATGTAGGTCTCTCATAAAGCTTCTTGGAGATCAGTGTTTAATTTTAAAGCTATGGTAAGGAATCCGAAAGGCAAGCCTTTAAGCATTACACAGAGTACAAGCTGCCTTTCTAACCACCTTTCATTTCTTACCTTTGACTACTTTGCTGAAATTACCACATCCTTTCTAGTGATGGAGTTTTGCTGGAACATGTTAGTTTGTGAAGCTGGGGAAAAATATTTATTACTGTAATCTTTCTTACATACCCTATGTGTGCTGTCTGTCACTGTGTAAAATGGCTTAGAAGTTCTGAAGTTCTGGTATTTTTTTAAGGAGCTTAAAAAGGTCTCCCAAGTGTTGCTGTGAAGTGAGAGAAAACATAGAGCAAAAACTTTGCAAGCAAGAGGTATGACAACAGTAACATGGAATAATCAAAGTGTATCGGTATAGTCCTTGTGAATGCTTAGCAACTGGTATATAGTTTATATAATGATATCTATGGATATAGTGTTTGTATATTCTCTGCTAAATGACTTTGTGAGAAAGATGATTTTATTTGCCTTACAAAACCTGTTCTATGTATGCAACAAAGCCAGAGGGATAAATATATGTTTGAAAGCTGTCTCAATACAGCTTGTTGTTAATTAAAACCATTAGATTTGTATAATTACATAGAAGAGAGTTCAAATTTTCCTTAATACTATCTACAGTTCTTCTGTTTCTTGGAAAGGTAATTATCCATTACCAAACACCAAATTTGTGGGTTTTTTTACTCAGTTGTTTTCTTTGTTGTTGAGGAGAAAAATGTCTGCAAGTTATTGAAGCCATTTTGCGTTTTATGAGAAGCAAGGGTAAAGATGAAGTCATGTTGTAAAGATCAAAATAATGGAAAGATCAGTGAGAACTAAATTATGAAATTGTTGTTAAGTTTAAAACTAAATCTATTACAAGAATTTTCAGTATTCCATAGATGTGGGTCTAGATTTGAGTGCTGATAACCAGAGGTGGTCAAAATTCACTTAAAACATTCAGCAGGAAAACTTTGCCACTTAGGTTTGTTACCTATGTCACCAGAGAATATTAACTTCACAGCACTGCTGTTAAAATACTGTTTTGTGAAATGTTCATTTTAAAGCACTAACATTTAATCTAAGACTTTGACCTTGTTATTTTTAAGGTTTTTTGTTTTATAAATTACATTTATAAATCCACACCTTTTGAATTAAAATGTGAATAGGGTCTCTTTCCCTCTAGAACACTGTTCTCATTGTTATATCAAGGCTGCCACCAAAATATGAGGTAATTAGATAATAGCAATGGTGAGAAAATGAGGTAGAATAACAAATGTGTGCAAATTTTGTGGAAAGCATAGGAAGACCCTGAATCTCAAAGGTCTGCAAATGAAAATTTTAGTAAGAATTTTATTTTTTAATTATTTTCTACAAAACCCCCCACTCTTGAAATTATGGAGCTTTTCAAAAGTATCTAGAGTTTGAGCAGAGCATTTTTCACTATGGGACTGAGAAGCCAACTCAACAGGTGATACCAAAGAGTAGGCTGAACTTTGCTTTCACTCTGAGATGTCTCAGTGCCATCAAGCAGAATCAGAAAGTGAATTTGTGATGGCCAAGCTTCAGAAGGTCTGAAATCACACCATGGTCTCTTTCTCACATGACCCCAGAAAGGGCCAGGCCATGAACAGTTCTGTTGTTACATCTGCAGAAATACATATGGGTCTCTTGACTATGTAATGAGAGTTCAAAAGCATTCAGCTCAGATAATGCCCAAGAAATCCAGTAACAAATTGCAAAGAAGACTAGATATTTTGAGTAGATGTATTGTGGCAATTCATTCATAAGTGCAGAGCTCTCACGTAGAACAACTGGAAAAGGTACCAGGTCCTGAGAGTTGGTCAGCTGCAGAATCCTCTCTTGCTTTCTGTCCCAGGTGTTTGGTTGCCACACTGCACAGAGCAGGACAAGAACCTACATAAAACCAACATGAGTTTTTATTTGTTGTCAGATCCAACTTTTCAATGATTTTTTTGTTTACAAAACAGTCTGCTGAGTTCACTATTGCACATATTACAAGGGTACTTCTGCTCTCAAAAGCTAGTAATTTCCCACCAAAAAAAGTTTTCGGAAGCATTGAAAAGAATCTGTTCTCTGTGTGAAATGGATTTGTTTCCATTTTGCCCACACATAATGCAGCATGCCAGGGGTAATTGGTTCAGTTTTGTCCACCAATGACTGCTCCTGAACTACCTGACTTTCAGTATTTAACAGCAGTGTTCAGAGTATCCTTGGAGTCCAGCACCTGCCATCTCTCTCACTGGGCAGCAGTTTTATTTGGTTTTAAAACTGCAGAAGAAAGATTAGGGGCTTGTTTGTCTTCCAAATAGTTGACCCAGCAGCAAGGATCTCATGCTGTAGGGTTTTTCAGCCAGTCACTTGTGACATCTGTTGTGGAGTTTATGTGTGGATTGGTCTAACTTTTATGATTACTTATCAGTTTTAGTTTTATGCTGAGAGGCCTGGTTGTTCATATCAACTGGTCATTTACAATGCCCCTGGGTAGTGATTCAGCTGTATCTTAGGTACTTACAGTTAGTTTATTCAACCCTTAGAGGAATTTTGATGCTGCACGTACATCTTCTGCTATAGCAACACTGCCAACTGATTTAACAACAATATTCCTACCTTATAGCATGTTGTTCACATCTTAAAGCCTTGAAAATTGGCAAACTGCAGAGGGACAGGGGTGGAGGTTATCTGCCTACTTTCCAAGAGAAAAGCCTGTGAAGATCCCAAGGAAAACTGCTCCAATTTATTTCTAACAATGTTTTTGCTGCATTTTTGGTATTGTGTTAAGGAAATGAAATGCAAAAATTTTGGGGCAGAGCAAAGTGCCACTGCTTCACAGGGAAGCCATCAGAGGATAATACTCTTGTTCATATTGTTTCCATGACTCTTAGGAGTGCTTCATTGAATACTACATCTTTTTGCAGTGCCTCTGTAGCTGTACTAATAACATTAGCATGTTGCAGTGACTGCTGCTTCAGACTAGTATTAATTGAAGCAATTTAGTCTACCAGAGCTGAGGATGGCCTATTTATACTTTTATATAATGAATATTAACAGGTTACATTTATCTTGTTGTGTCCTGTCAGTTCCTTTTTCTGCTTCATGTGGATTTTCTGTCCTGTCCATGCTTTGCTCAAGCTTAGCACTGTAGAATATAGATGTTTCTTTGTGTTCCATAAGAGATCAGAGATGCTCACCAGCTATCACAATGTGGAAAGAGAAACACTCCTGTATTGCTGTCACTGCTCCTTCACTGACTTGCTGGAAAAAGAATGTCTCATTCTGGCAATTCATGGAGCAATATCTTATTTCAGCAAAAAGATAATATTCATAATTTATGTCCTTCAACATGACATTGTGATGTATATTCAATGTGGAATATAAAGTATATGGTGCTGATCCATTCTGAAGGGGTATGAGGAGTTTTATAGTGTGTCAATAAAAGCTGCAAGGTTACAGAAAACTACTACTTCAATTCTGCATGACACTCCTCAGAGTACTGCAGAGAGCTACTGTATACATAAATGCATGTAGAAAAATGTCTTAGCTTCCTTAATAGTAGTAGTATAAGGCATAATGCATGTGATCTTCATTTAGGTTGTAGAGCTCTACTATATGTAAGATAGTTGGCTTTATTAATATGGCCATTGCATTTAACTGACTGATCTTTGGGTAATGAGACACAGAAAGGAAACCACTTCCTCTCACATCAGAATGTTTGATATTCTCTGCAGTGAAGAACTGTAAAAATTGTAGAGAAAGATATACTGAGTTACAGTTATGCTAAGTGAGGTCAAAATAGTTAATTGCAATGAACAGCAGAATTTGTAGAGCAAGAGCTGAATAAATATATGGGCTTCCAGAGAATGAACAATATTAATGCCAAAATACCTCTACCAAAGTCTCTGTTTGTAGTCCTCTGTCCTCCTAAACTGCCCCCACCGTTCTGGATTGGGTGTCATACTTTTCCCTTCTAGGTTTTCCCTATCTATTGTGTAGTAATTATTGTAAAAGACATGAGAAGGAAACTATATCCTAGACACTAATTACTCTCTGGATGGTAATGCTTTAATATTGTAATTGATCTTACATGACAAAAACATATTTCTGATACTAATTTATATTTTGTTTTAATGCAATTTTTAACACTTTTCATTGGGTTTGAATGATTTTGAAATTTTCATTCCAATTTGTACAATTTTTCTGCTTGTTACTATGCAGCTTCTGGCTGAAGTACATTTTGTTTGCACAAGTAGAGATTTGTCTTCTTAAATAAAAATTCCACAGGACTATCTGTGTGATGGTGACTTAGTTAATGCTGCTCTCCTTTCTTAATTGTGAGCTAGTTCTCTTAAATGGTTTGAAGGGCATTATGCTACCTGAAGGGCAGTCTTCCTGTGGCATCTTAATCCTAGACATTTGCCATTTATCTCACTGACTTACCAGAAGAGCAGTGGTGTGTCTCTCTTTCCTTAGATACATCAGTTCAGGTGAATTGCTCTTTCCTATTCAAATCCATCCCTCAGTGTTTTTGAACTTTATTTTCTATTCTAGATCTCTGGTTAATTAACTTCTTGTAAGTGTAACTCCCAGGATTCAATGGTATCACATAGGTTTGTAAATTAAAGCACAAACGTAAGGGATTGTAGACTGGAACTTTACATTGCTCCTATGCACTTTCTACATAGTTTCTTTCTGGCTGAGTTCTAGGAATGGCTTTATTTCACTAGTGAGGGATGGATTTTTCTACTGGAGATGAAAATACCTGAGGTTTTCAAGTGTGCAAGAATTATGCCATTCATCATACAGCCTAAAGCAATACCTTTGACCTTTGTGAATGATAACATGCCCCCATAACTAGACTTTAAAGATGGTGATCAATCCACTCACCTGAGATGGGGCCAACAGTTGAGATCACACGCTAAACCTTGCCCACTGAGACATCAGTGAAGTTGTTTCACATGTGAGAAAAGTATCTGAATCACTTTGGGCTGGGATCCAGCATTATGTGAAACGCTGGTACAGATCTGATAACTCTGGTGAATTCAGGAGCCACCAGGCTGTCTGGCTATTCTTTGATTACCTTCATATATACACTTTTTCATATTCTGGATGTGCCAAACCTTTTCTGTGAAAAATTGTTTTATTTAGAAATACCTAGAAAAGCTCTGCCCTTTTATCTGTTTCTCATTTCACAGTCTGAATTGAGAATGAATAAAAGTTTATAGAAAATTGTATTTTATGTGAAATGGTGTCTATAGCTTATCAGAAGTCAGCAGCAGTAGTTCTGTTGTCTTATATCTAGTTTTGTTTCTAATTTTCCCATTTTTCAGTCATCATTATCTCAGATAGTCAAGGATGCATCTTTTATTCCTCTTGTAAAAACTGATTCCCCCAACTCAGTAGTAATTGTCTCTTGATTTTCTTCCAGCATGCCTAATGCTAAACCTTGTTCAGGCAAATGCTAAACTCCCTCTGTTGCACCAGGGGAGGTTTAGATTGGGTATTAGGAAAAATTTCTTCACAGAAAGAATTGTTAGGCATTGGCCCAAGCTGCCCAGGGAAGTGATGGTGTCACCATGCCTGGAGGTGTTCAAAAATCATATAGATGTAGTACTTAGGGACATGGATTAGTGGCATAGTGGTGATAGGTTGATGGTTGAACTGGATGATGTTAGAGGTCTTTTCCATGCTTAGTGATTCTATGATTCTATTCTATGATTAAACACAGCATTAAGACTGTATATTCTTCTCAACTATTTTGTGACTTCTCTCTGTGTAGCCTATACCATGAGACATGTGGAGTCAATAACCATACTGGAACGTTTTCATTCACACTGTATAAGTCATCATCCATTTGCAGCTTGCTTTCACCCTGCCCAATTTTTAAATACAATTTTCTGTGTTGAAATATACTGTTGATTCTGTGTTGATACATCTTCAATCGAAGTATCTCTCTTGTTTTTCCTTTTCATAAGGGTCCACTTCTAGTTATGCATGATGCATATTATTATTTCATGTCTTACCACTCCTGTTTGGTTTTTTGCTGTTCTAGTCTGACATATTTGTAGTGCTTCTCAATTTTGAGGTATCTTTAGACATTTTAATTTTAGTAATCTGCCGTTTCCTGTTCCAGATCATTAAAAAGGCTATTAAGTAAATAAGATCTTAATACTAACTTGCTCTAAGCTACCTCAGAACTTCTCTCCTCATCTCAATACATCATTCTTCATTGTTCCTTAGAAGTTAGTCTATAAATCATGTGATATTGTTCCTATTCAGGAAATTAATTCAAATTGTCCTAGATGAAATTTCACAGGACCCTGTATGAAACAAAACTAAAATTCAGATAAAAATATATTGTCCTCTTCATTTCTGTTACCTATTAATTATGCAGTACTATTGAAAAAGCAGTCAAGTTTGTCCAGAGTGACTCATTCATTATATGCCTAATGCTCATCTTCCTGTGATTCTGTAGAGATGTTTTATCATCATTTGTATAGCACCATCAATTTGCAAAATGCTAAAATTAGGATAAGCTGTGTTCTTCCTCAAGTTCTAACATTCTTAAAGGCCTATTAAAGCATCAAAAGTCACTTCAACTGGATCATTCTGAATGACTCTCTTAGACACGTGGTGTGATTTGGGGTTTTTTTCTGTGTATAGACAGGGCTTGGACTCAGTGATTCTCGTCGGTCCCTTCCAACTCAGGACAGTCTATGATTTCATGATTCTATGATCAATATACTTCACTGTCCTTCACTAGGGTCCTGTTGGACAAACAACAGTGGCATGGTAGCCCCAGAGAAGGCAGCCCTTCCCTTTTCCTCCTTTTTATCTTGTTTATATTGGCTAGTCATTTCATGTAAAGAGCTTATCATCTCAGGAGATGGATGATGCCGTTTACTAAGTACTGGGAATGGAAGAGAGCAGCTTTCCATGATCTTCCATGCCCTTCTCTGAACTTTTGTCATAGAGATACAATCCTTTTGTGGCCTTTTAATGGCAAAGTGAACATTTTGAGCATTGAACAGCACATGATATTTTTTTTGCCCCCCAAATACTGAGAATTTCTATACCATTTCAGACTTGATTCACAATGCTCCACTTAGTACTTTTAATATGTTTTGGAGTTCTTGGTGACTCTGTGGCTAGGGATTCGTAGGTATTCCAATCCCCCTACAGATATTTGGAATACAAACAAATGCAGAATATCAGACTAGAATGAACATCTTGATGTAGATGACTTGCAGGTAGTTCACTGTAAACATGGTCAAGTTATGCTAAACTGCAAAATATAGCTTAAATCAGTTCAGCTGATGAACTTGTTCTGTATCCTTAAAAATGACTATAAGCTTACGCTTTAGAGTAGAAATTTTAGAGTATTACTAATAATTATGTAGCTGTTTTAGAAATAAATTATATCAGTGTCTGGATTTGCTTGCAAGTATGATAACTGATACCTTTATATTTTCCTAATCCTATTTTATGTAACTATGGATTACAAAAATACACAGTCCAAAAACATTTTTTTTTTCTTAATTAAGATCCCTTATTTCAAATGAAAAGATTTTGAAAGCTTCAAGGCAAATCCAGTCATAAAAATGGAAATGATGTTTCGGGAAATCCCATCAGTTCCTTAAGAATGACATATAATCCAGTGTGTGAGTCCTATTAATACCTTGTTGTGAATGATATTGAATGACAGCAAGTTCTCTAGGTTACTGACATACTACATTTAAAGAAGAATTGTGGACTTAAATGTAAATATCTGTTTTACTTACTATTTACTTACTTTTATTCCTCAGAACTGCAATAGAGTGATCAATTTCCTACATTAATTTTATGGGCCACTGCCTTATTTCATATGTTTCCTGTAAATACTAATTTTGTTGTTTTCATTTTGGTTTTTTTGGGGGGGTGTCTTGATTTTCATTTTCACTTAAAATAATCTTTTATAAAGTTAAATGTTCCAGTAAGTGTTTAGCTATATTGCAATACTGGCAAAAGTAGTGTGAGGCCTCAACATGCAAAATAAACGTGCATGGTACAAGGACATCATATTTGATATACACTGTGATATCTTTGAGTTTAAGAAACAAGTTGTCATTGAAGTGAAACCCAGTTCAGTTCACTTTTAACCTAAAAACACGATCAGATTGTGGGGGCTTAAATTGCTTAATTTAAATCCATGCATAGAACAGCTTTCATATTCACAGAGATTGTGCTCTGGGTTGATACAGATGTCTCTGTCTTATGGCGTGAGAACTGCACGCCTAGCACTTTCTACAACTTCCTGTTGGTTAGAAGTTTTTCAGGCAGACATTCCCAAACTTAATTCCTTTGGATAGTGTAACCTTAGCTCCAAAGGAATCACCAGAGAAAAGTTTTCAGGTTTTGGTAAGACAAGAAAACACTTGCTTTGGAATGATTGTAGCCCTTAAAAACATTACTGTGCATATGCTGAAAATTATTTTGTTTCTTTCTTTTGGGAATCACATTTTCCCTGGAAAGTATATCATGTTTAGGGTGACATCATACTGAAAATTGTTAGAGACCAGTGACATGTTATTTAGACATTAACTACTGCATAGTGTAGATAATCTTATTTACTGTTATGATAGAAACACTAAATATTCACTTGTTATGCTAGTGTCAGTTTTCAACTGTATTTACTAGTACTTTGGGATAATTTTCTTCTCCATTTGTTTGTGCCTGAGACAGATATTTGCCATAGTCCAGTGGTATGAGCATTCACAGCAGAGTTAGAAAAACTAAATTCAGGTTCCTGATTCAAGGAATACATAATTATTTTGTAGTAGAGTAGCGTAAACATGTAGACTCTGCAAACAAACAAATGTGAAACACATATCTGAGTTTATGATCAGTTTCATCTAAAGGAAGTGGCATGCAGGCTCTCAATCTAATTGACCAAGTTTACAGGAGGTAGTAAATCTTGCAAATCAGTGTTTAATGCATGCAACCTTGATTTATTTGAGCAGAAGGATTGTCTGCCTCATTGTGCAGAGGGTCTTCACACTTCTGTGGAGTTGCTCCTGGTATTCACTGGTTTGAGTTTACCATGACATCTGAATATGATTTCCTCTGGGGAACTAGTTGCTCACATAAGTGTTGGACAGACAGCAGCTGCATCATTAACAAAATCCTGAAACTCCTTTGTAGGATTTAACATCTAATTTATCAATAGGAACCCAGGAACCCTAAAGTTATATTGATATCAAATTTTCTTTGGAGGACCTACTAGATATCAGTCCATTCAGGACAAAGTCCTGAACAGCAGGTTCAAGGATGATGTCCTTCATCATTTGATATCCCTAGGTGGTCTAGCCATGTAATTGTTTTGCTTGTGTGTTGAGTATGTATGTTTGGAGCTATAGATTGCTTATGGAGGTTGAAAACCATGTTAAAATGGCGACTCACTCTCTAAGCCTTTCCTTGAATGAAATGCAGTAAATGTTGATAAAGACCAGAAACATGTCTTGAGTCAGAATTTTCCAACAAATTAACTTTTTGTCTGAATTTCACATTGGTTTCCTCTGGTTTATTTTTATTGGATGACTGAGCTTCTGATGTATGGCTAGAACTGTAGGATTCCCAGAAATATGGCTATTTCAGAAAGAGAAGCTAGGAGGAAGGTTTACCTTGAAAAGTTCTAATAAAATGTTTTCCAAAATTGAACTCCCACAACTGAGTAACTTGAGAATGAAAAAAAAACCCTCACCCAGACTACCATTAAATATATGTTCCAGAGACCATTTGCCTTTTGAAATACACCCTACAAGTGCTGATTTTGCAAGCAGTTGTTTGTCATAACCTGATCTAAAATTTCTTTATCACCTATCAGCTGATAGCTGTGCTATAACCTTTGGCTTCAGATTTCTGGTGGAAATATCATAGAATCCTAGAATGGGCAGGTTGGAAGGGACCCTAAAGATCATCTAGTTCCAACCTCCCCACACTGAGCAGGGATGCCAATCACTAGCCCAGGTCACCCAGGGCTGCATCCAGCCTGGCCTTGAACACTGCCAGGGATGGGGCACTCTTCTACGAAGAGCGAAACTTTAACAGCCTTATCAAATAAGAGCAGTGCTCATTGTGTTTAACAGTGCTGGAAATTAGTTTCTCAGGCACTGATCTTAACAGGTCAGCTGTCACAAATTGATAGCCATATCTGTAAATACATCGGTCCCATAAACAAAATTCCATCTGCAAGAAGTGGAAGTTAAATTGGCACACTTCTGAACAAATTTAATGTTCTGAAGCACAAGGATGCACAGGAAAAATTCCTTCTGGAAGTGGTTTTCCTCATGTTCCATTTATAAACTTTAGCTGCATAGTTAGCTTTTTAGAGACTGACAAGTTTGTGTCTCCACAGAGAACACTACGGAGTTCTGTGCTGAAGTGAACTGTGCTCCTCCTCCTTGCACTAACCCCTACTGCATAAAAGAGGAATCTTTGTCTTGCTCCTTTTGAATGAAAGGACCAAAATTATAGTTTTGTACTGGCATGTCTCCAGTTCATTTTAGGAATTCTTAGAGTTAATGCAGAATGTGGAACATAGAGTATTTGAATAGTGTGAGACCTTGATGATATCAGAGTCTTTGATGGGAAAAAGAGTGGGAGAGAGAATTGAAATGTCAGTCCACCAGTGATGAAGTAATACATGAATGTGTTACATTTCCCATTTTTTAATAAATATTTAATGAGCATCTGTAGAACGTGCAAGCCATTTTGGCCAAAACCTTTCATGTATCATTATCATGTACTTACTGCACAGGACAGGTGAAGATGACTTAGTGAACTTTCTTTACAGAAATATATACCACACACACCTGTACTAATTTTTGAGGTCTGTTGAACCACATTAATTTCTGTCAGATGACAAATTTGGCAATAGCAAAAGCTAAGAAACATCTGGACATATTTCAGAGCAAGCATCTAAATTCAGATTGGAAAGATACCATGGCTATAGGTATCTACCTCTAGTGCTGCAGACATTTTTACATGCAGAAGCTCCTCTGTCAATCCAAACTAGCATCACAGAGGGATACTTTCAGTCTGAGATACTTTAGCTTTCAGGAGTCATTAAAAAACTGAATATTGTTCAGTCATTCTGCTCTTCTATGCTTCAGGTCATCTGGATAAAAGGAGGTGTAGCCTAATTCTTTCTTTTCCTGTGTCTCAGCTTTGAAGATTTAGTGACTATAGAATAATTTTCCATCAGCTGTGATAGTTATGATGACTGAATATTCACTGGATATTCCATTCCTTTGTAGCTCCCTGTTTATCAGTTTAGTGCATCAAAACAAAAATAAAACTATACAGATCTCTCCCATCACATTTCATTTATTGGTTTGATCTTTTAGGCTTTAGGATAAAACTGAAGTCATAGAAATAAATCATGTAGGACAACTAGCCATAGGCATTTTCAGTGAAATAAGTTCTTTCCAAGAAGGTTTTGACTTGTTACATTAAAATTAGCTTCTGGCAGGAAGAAACCACATTTCACAGATTTTGGACTATGTTTAATTTCTACAGGGAATGCCTTCAGCTAACTGTTAGTGTATGTGAGCCATAGTATTGGTGTTTAAGAGTAGACTTGAAAAAAAGAGTGAAATGGTTTCTACTTGATGCTATTTATGACTCTTCTGAACAAAATGACACCACAAATTCTGTCTGAAGGCAAAAGCAATGTTTGACTACTACTGCTGCTGGTGAAGAGTATATTTAGTCTGAATAATCAAAGGGTCACTTAAGACTGACTTTTCTATTGATTGGATTTTAGTGCATTTCTCTTCAAAAAACATAGTAAAATTGATTTTTAAAGTGATACATTTAATTGAAAGATAAAATATTTAGATGTAATGTACCAGGGAGTTATCCTGAAAATGTGCATACAGGTACATCTAGCAGATGCATGAAGGTAGAAGCAGAGTGAGAACAAAGTTAAATTGAACTTAAGATAGGATCTGAAGAAAGTCCAAGAGACAAAAGGAGATGGTTTGATACCCTAGAATCTGTGTCAAGAGTTTATATCAGTGAGCAAGAAAGTTGTGCAGCAGGAAAACAGGTCAGGGAATAATTTGAGAAGTAGGAAGGGTTCCGAGCAGAGAGGGAAATACAGGATAGAGAAACCACAGATAATCCTGAGGACTGTCAGGCAATATAAACTTACTGGTGAGAAATGTCATATCAGAGTGATCTAAGTAAAATAACTATGACAAATATTATGGATAATAGAGCAATTATGTTACAGGCCTCAATGAAATCACATTCAGGCANGATAATCCTGAGGACTGTCAGGCAATATAAACTTACTGGTGAGAAATGTCATATCAGAGTGATCTAAGTAAAATCACTATGACAAATATTATGGATAATAGAGCAATTATGTTACAGGCCTCAATGAAATTACATTCAGGCAAAGTGCATGTTTACGTCCTCTGCATCTNAACTAGATCAGGTTGCCCAGAGCCCTGTCAAGCCTCACCTTGAATGCCTCCAGGGATGGGGCCCCAACCACCTCCCTGGGCAACCTGTTCCAGTGTTCCATGTTTACGTCCTCTGCATCCCACTAATTCTGATTGCACATTAGAAAAAGCCATTCATCTCTCATCCTCTCTATATCGATTCTGGATTCAGGTAAGCTGCTGTTAAATGTTTCTGTAAATACTGAAAGATTTCTGCCCAACAGTCTTTCAGACTCACTGTACTTTCTGTTCTAGTTGGCAACGTGGGACTCTGAGAAAGGACTGAACGGCAGCCTACAAGAACGACGTCTGGGCAATGACTTACAAGGATTGACACTCAAAGTGGTGACTGTCTTGGTATGATCCTATTTGAGTTCAGGGAGCAAAATGCTCAAAATAAGAGATCTAACTGAGTACTTTGTGCACTTCTCACAGTATTTCTCATCATTTTGAGTTCTGTATTTTTGAATTGTCAGTTACATAAGCAGGGAAGAGAGATCATGGCCTTTTTTTTATTTGATGTGAAGCTGTGCAATGTCAGAGATAGAAAGCATTTGCTTGTTTGCTTCTGCTGGTTTTCTGCATTGTAATTCCTACTGGGCATGGAATCAGCAGAGAGCCTGAGTACATGTGGGTGCATCCCAGATACCATGCTTTAACTCTGATATGCAGTTTCCAGCATTTCATGGATTGTAAGATCAGATGGGCCAATTATGATAATCTAATCTTGGCTGTTGTACGCTGCAGGCTGTAAAATTTAGTCAAGTGTTTCCTCCATCAAGCTCATAAATTCCCATTGAGATAAACTGTATCTTTTAGAAAGGCATAGTCTTTCCAAAAAATCATTACACTTTTGAGATTACTATCGGTTAGTATCCATAGTGGTAGCAGAGCTCCTGCCATCTATGTGATATATTAGGGGCAAATTAGGGCTTGCACACATTCCTGCCTAAAATACTGTAGTTTGCAAATTGCTTTATGTGGTGTCTTTTTGTGCATTTTTATTTCTCTTTTTCTGAATCATGGTATAAATAGGAAGTGCTGCAGAAGATCATTCAGACACTTCCCCCAGCCTCTATTTTGGTGAGGCTATGCTGCAGCTCACATGGAAGGTGAGCAGATCCCTTCCACAAGAATGTCAGCACCAAGTTGTGAAGACAAAGAATTGCAGTGGCTGTGCCACTGGTGGTCCCAACCTTCCCCTGCATGAGAGCAGGATGCCCATGCCTGACAGAAAACATACCACAAATTGCTTCTTTCCTTGGTCCAAAAACATTAATTTAAAATACTCCAGGAACTAGTACTTGTGAAGGTTATTCTTTGACTTCTCAAAATTTTAAATATTCACAAAATGCGGCATTTTTAGCTCTTGTTTTGGTACATCTCATGAATAAAAAAATTAATCATGGTCTGAAAAAGATGGCTTTCTAAATCTGATATGGTCCGAGATAGATGCACAGTAGTAATGTTCCTGTCTAGGACTCGTGTATAACTTACTATCTATATTCTAGACAGGTAGTTAGGACCCCAAAGTAGGTGTCTGTGCCTTCTTTGTAGTCAATAAGAAGAAGTGGGTACTTTAGAGGGCAATACATCCTGTTGATACAATGAAGCTGCTAGAGGGAGTTGAATTGTCTTCTGGAGTCTGCACCTCTTCTCAAGAACTGTGGTAAACCCAAGACCATTGATAGGGCTCAGGTGCTGAGGCAGTGGTGTCTGGTTGGGATGCCTCATAGTATCCCTTACAGTTTTTGCCTCAGAAGGTTGATTGTCTCAAAATCTGTGCCAGGGTGTCTAGAATTATGTCAGGAAGCATCCTCTTGCTGAGAGAAGCAAACTAAAAAACTTGTTTCAAGTATCAGTTAAAATATTGTTTTGTTCTTAGGAAGAACCTTTTGTGATGGTGGCAGAGAACATACTTGGGCAACCAAAACGATATAAAGGATTTTCCATTGATGTCCTGGATGCACTTGCCAAGAATCTGGGCTTCAAGTATGACATATATCAAGCTCCTGATGGCAAATATGGACAGCAGCTCCAAAACAGCTCCTGGAATGGCATGATTGGAGAACTCATTAACAAGGTACACAGAGAAAAAGCTGCATTAAAAAAACCGACAAACAACTTATTTGGAGCATGGTGTCAAACCTTTGTAAGGAAATTGTTTAAATTCTGCCCTTCCTCCATTCCAAACTACAAAAGAATGAATTAGTATGAAAGCACCAGTGCAGAATGCTTCTGAGCTAAGGCTGGTTTATGTGTGGTGTAAACTCCACAATTTAGGACATAATACCCAATAGGAGCTAGATACATACAGGAGAGGAACCAGAGAGTCTGTTGTACTATTTACTCCCAACTGTTCTCTACATAAATAATATTAGTGTACATCTGTGTGTTTAGATAGCTCTAAGAATAAGAGAGGACATGTATGTGTGTGTAAGTGAATGACTATAGATAATAGAGGAAAATAATAATGTATTCTTCTTAGAAGATTAATTACTATTATTTTAATTTTTCTTATTATGTCTTTGCTGCTTGAGTTGCTCTGTGGCAATGTGTTTGACAGTGACCAACTGCTTGTCTCCAAAACAGGAAAAGTGTCCCTAGTAATACACCTAAGAAAGTGTTTCGAAGGACCAGAATTTAAACTGATCTCAAGATTATTCATTCACTTTAAATGGAGGGTATTACGTTTCTTTTCTTAATTACAGTCTTGAAAATCAGGAGTAAGTTAATTGAACTCCATTGAAGTAAATGGGGAAAGTTTATAGCTTAGAATTTCCCAGAGAAAGAAATTAGAATGTATTTTGTTCATGTTCTTGCTATCTGACATGGGACAAATGTTAATCAAGAAGGAGTATCAAAGGAATTAATATTCTATGTTGCTGCCCTTTGTAGAAAGTTATTCTTTTGCAGAGGAGTTATTACTGAATGTTAAAGCTTTCTCATTATCTAGTAAGTAGGTAGCTCAGTATCTGCTAGGTAGATGTTTAGGAGGAAATAGAAGCAATTAAAGCAATAGCAAATGTGTGTATGATAACAGTATATTCACTATATACAGAATTTTTTGCTTATTTTGCATTAACATCAGCTGTTTGAAATTCATTTATTTGAAAATGTGGTAAGAATTTCTTTGGAAATTGGTTTCTTTGAAGCAGCAAATTATTATGGTATTTTTAAATGGTATTTCTGCTACTAGCTTTTTCACTGACTCCAAAGGATTTCAAAGCAGACCTCCCTAACCCAACATTTCCTTTACTTTCCCAACAAAATATAGAGATAGGAAGCAAAAAGTACATTCTGTTTTTTAGGAGAACTGTTTTAATATTTATTAAGATGTGAAAATAGTCTAAATCTAATTGAAGCTCTTCAAAAGCTTTGGGAATCTTCTTATGAACTCCTGTATTATCTTCATTGAGTGTTCATATTCTTTAAGGACCCTCTATATGTAAAACCTAGTTGCTTTAAATGTTGAGGTCAAAGCAGTTTGAGGAGCTAAGCTGCCTTTGATGCACTCTTCCAATTGTTTTTGCAATTGCTCTATTCATTGTGAAAACCAAACAAAATCTTACTCCCAGCTGTCATAGGAATATGTCTTGAATATGGGAAGCTCCAGCTCTGCAGGGGAGAACAACAAACATTAGTTCTTTACACCTTGCTGTCAAATACACAAGCTAAATAAATGGTGTTTCTTTCTTATTGCTTATAGTCCCTCAGTTTAATATGGTTTGGAGTTCTAAGCATCCTTTGGAAAGCAAGTGAGGGATAGAGGTTAAATAGGTTGCAGTCCTTCCAGAGAGGAGTCAGGGGACACTTTTTGTTTTGGAATAGATTGAGAGGTTATGTTTCACTACTCTGCTTTAGATTCATGCAATTAACTAATGCTTAAATAATGGTCTGGTTTTGTTTTTAGATGATTTATTTGTATTTGTCTCAATGTGTTAAATCATAGAGTATGGAGTGTGGAGTCACTTGGTTGTTAAAAAGTTTCTCCTTAAGGCTGACACTGGGCAAATTCATGGTGAAAGGAAGAGATCTGATCTGTTAACGTTTGTCTCGCAGAGAGCAGACCTAGCCATCTCAGCCATCACTATAACACCAGAACGAGAGAGTGTTGTGGACTTCAGCAAGCGCTACATGGACTATTCTGTGGGGATCTTAATCAAAAAGCCTGAAGAGAAAATCAACATCTTCTCTCTCTTTGCCCCTTTTGACTTTGCGGTGTGGGCTTGCATTGCTGCAGCCATCCCTATAGTCGGTGTTCTCATCTTTGTCTTGAACCGGATCCAGGCAGTCAGGGCACAGAATGCTTCCCAGCCGAGCCCTTCTGCTTCCTCCACCCTCCACAGTGCCATCTGGGTCGTGTATGGAGCCTTTGTTCAGCAAGGTACTTATTCTCTTATAGAAACACCACTGATGGACGGTCAGAAATAGTCTGTCTTGAGTAAAGCAAGTCAGGAGTTGTTAGTCCTGGCCAGAATGGTATAATGATGAAAGAGAAGGCTTCTGCAGGGAGGTAATATGTTTTATTAGCTCAGCTAATGAAAAGTGGGAAAGGTAGGTAAATTTGGGGAGGGCTATGCTCTGCTTTTCTGTCTCTCAGTCTAGAAAGAACACTTCTAGCTCAAGCTTTTTCACTCTGGGAAAATTATCCCGTGAGAAATAAACTACAGAGCTGTTTGATGCAGAGTTACAACATTTCTTCAAGTCTGAAACTAAGACCTTTTCTAATAGTTTATATTTAATTTTAGAAATGTACATGTTTTTGAACTAATGTGAGACAGTTTGTCTTTTCGTTCTTTGAACTGAGTAGGAAAATGGTTTGTGGTCATATAACAAACTTTCCACTCAGGCATGGGAATAATCCTACTGAATTCACAGAATCACAGAAACATTAAGGTTGGAAGAGACATCTAAGATCACCAAGTCCAACCATACCTATCACTAAAATACCACTAAACCATGGCCCTAAGTAGAGCATCTAAATGTTTCTTAAACACCTCCAAGGACGGTGACTCCACCACTGCCCTGGGCAGCCTATTCCAAGACTTAACAACCCTTTCAGTAAAGAAATCCTCCTTATGTCTAATCTCAATCTCTCCTAGTGTAACTTGAGGCCATTTCTAATCATCCTCCATAGGATTCCTACCATTAACAAAGTTGCTTTTGTAATCAATTGTTTGCAAAATCTGCCCATACAGTTTTTGTCTCATATTTATAGTATTAACACTGTTCTTGGAAGACAGGTTCTGTTAAATGCTAACATACAGGTATGTTGTTAATTTTTTTTTTACATTATTTTTTTCATTGTGATTGCAAGTTTATAAAGCTTCAGCTGGAAAATCCTTGCTATTGCTATGAAACTTGATCTCTCATCTTATTGAGGTGGCATCCCTAATGGGTTTAAGTATAGTAAGATATAATCAGCACAAACATACACCAAAGTGACTAGCACCAACTACGTGGTAAGGTTTGGACTCCAACAATGTTCAAGCATAACTGTGCTTGAAGCCTGCTAGGAAGAAATCTTCACGTTGTTTGGAATGTTGTAAAGAGTAACAAGCAATGACACTAATACTTCAGTCCTTGCAGATGTAAATATGACACAAAGAGCACACTGGACAATTTTGTGGGTTTTTTTTTTTACATCTTGTCATTGAAAACAGAATGTTATATCCTGAATGCTGTAATGATCTAATTCCTGTGTATTAGCTGTGCTTCATCATTAAACTTTCTTTATTGAGAATACTTTTCACATTCTGTCACTTTGACTGTCAGTAATTCTGAAGGGAAATACTTTGAAAGATAATTTTCTAGAACAGTATCCAGGGCAAGAGGTTGACTGGAGAAAATGTTTGTAATTTATCAGCCTTAACAGAAGCAGTGCTTTTCTCACAGTGGAAAAGGAATCTGGAGGGGAAGCAGAAATGCAGAAGGGTAGTTCCAACAAAGTTTAACATAACAGGGCAGGCAGAGGGTGACTGTAAATGGAAGCTGCTGAGAGACTCTCTGTTTATTTGTAGGAGGTGAATCTACTGTCAATTCTGTGGCTATGCGCATCGTAATGGGAAGCTGGTGGCTCTTCACCCTTATTGTGTGCTCTTCCTACACAGCGAACTTAGCAGCATTTCTCACAGTATCAAGGATGGATAATCCCATAAGGTAAGAGCCTCTTCTTAACACGAAGCTGGAACCTGGATTTCACAGAAAGGTATTATCCATTTGAGCACTCATTCTTGCAAGGAGGAGAGATAACTCTCTAATAAAATACTCTGCTTATTTGCAGTGGCTGACTTTCTCTTCTCTCCCCCTCTTCACCTTCACTCCAACAACCCCCAGACAGTTTTGACAGATGCGTGTTAGGACAATGTCACTTTAAGTGTGTATTTTTCCAGAAGAGAGGGCTTTCAGGTTTATATGTATTTTGCTTCACACTAGAGCTCTCACTGCTTCAGCTGTCTTTATTTCTTTGTTGAACATCAGACAAAACTGCTACCTCTAGGGAACTATATAACATTTCACTTTTCCTTTCAATATGTAATTTTATGTTCTTGATATGTTGATATACACTGTTGTTTATACTATTATTTGTATGTAGGTAAAATAGATGGCCTTTTAAAATATAAATAGCCTGAATATAAATGGCCAGTTTCAGTGACATTATTTGCAAAAAAAAAAAAAAGCTTCTTCTCAAGGAGAAAAAGATAATCGAACCTAACTCCAGGATAATAGATGTAATGTAGCAGTTGTTTTATTAAATTTATATATAATTCTCTACAGTTCTGTTGACAATATTGTGATGATAAATTACAGCTTCTGTAACAAACCCAATATATCTTGCACCTTTAACTTCTTTCCGTGCTGTTTGCCTACTAATCCATACCCAGTGAGAATATTTCAATAAATCAGGCCTCTGAGCAGCTCTAGAGAGCTGCTGGTTGGTTGGTGGCAATTTGTGTGTCTGTGTGTGTAATTTGTTTTTCTTCTGAAAAATCTACAGGCTAAAGAATGTTGTCATTTTTTCTCTCAAAACATGGACAAAATTTCCACCTTCACACTTTGATGGAGTGCTGCGGATCTTCCGTAGTCAGTGCTGACAGGATTAGAGCCCGATATCTCATATTTCATTGAATGGCCTGGGTTGGAAGGGACCTTAGAGATCATCTAGTTCCAACCCCCATGCCATGGGCAGGGATGCCACACACTAGACCAGGTTGCCCAGGGCCACATCCAGCCTGGCCTTGAACACTGCCACTGACTTGATAGCAGTGGAGTGGAGAGGTGACCAGAGGATGGGCAATGTGACCTGAGCTCTCCTCCTAGAAAATACTAAGCTAAGGATTTTAGGTGCTGGAGAGTGACACAGTTACTCTGTTGATCTCATTTGGGGTTGCACTAGGAAAACTGGGACTGTAACATTTGTGCTTGACTCCTGAAACAGAGGCATTAGTGTTTAGATGAGGCTGACACCTAGAAAAGCTGCTTTTACCTTCTCTGTGGTATCTGCAGAGAAGGACATAAATAAGTGCATTTCTAACACAGACAATTTTAACAGTATTTCCTGGTTTTAACTTACCATTGCGTACTCGCAGGTAATATAACGCTTGGTGTGGATATAGTGTTATAATAATAATAATAAAACCAGGCCAAAACTATAACAGGCTTTGTTGTAAAGTTAATTTTCTGTTAGTTTGGCCAAAATAAGTGGGTTTTTACAGTAATAGAAATAAGAACTCTAAGCAATTTCTGGAAATAACATGAGAAACTCAATAGACTAAAACTACTGCAGGCCTGGCTGTAATGGGAATAACCTTAAAATGCATGAATAAATTGTTCTTTAAACCCAAGACAGAAATAGTTATCTCCAAAGTTTGGCTAATGATCTTTTCAAACATTTCTGAAAGTTCTATTTCCTTCATACCAGAAGAAATTGTTTGTCTGGTCTACTGAGAACCTCATAAAACTCAGCCAAGTTCATAGGAGAACAAAAGTTGGGGTGAAATGCAGTGACGAAGCTGCCAAAAAAAAAAAAAAAGACACAGGGTTGGGTTAAGACCAGAACTATGAATTATTAGAGGAGGCCTTTGAGGCTGAGCCATTACAACATTCACAAGGAGTTTGATCCCCATTCTTATAAAAATTAAAAGACATTGCTAAGAATCTTAGGGAGGAGAGAAGTTATTTGGGTAAAGGAGCTGCTTGGTATTATTTTGGGCCCAGGTGCTCTTCTACTATTAGAGATGGAAGCTGAAGAATTATAACTAAATGCCTTTCTATACCTCATGGTAGCTACCCCTTTCCAGGTTCCCAATATCACATCCCCTTGTACAAGGTGAGGATACAGAAGGAAGAAAGCACCCTACTGTGATCTCTAAACACAAGTGGAGAAATTCAGATGCCAAATAATAAATGTCTACTATAATTTAAGGTGCCATAAGGTTCACTGCCTGTGCTCCAGCTACTTGGCTACAAGGGCAGGAGTCTCTATTTGGTGTTGTCAGCCCCAATGTGGATTTTTCATATTCCCTGGGGTGTCTAAAGTAGTCCCAGATGCTTTGGCTCAGGCACCTGAGTCATTCCCAAGATAACCTGGAACTGTAGTTGTCAGAAAGCTCTTTGATTTGATCACTGGCTGGCATAACTGAGACAGTTAAGGGACTTGCTTGTATTGATTTGCCTATGGCTATTTTACAAAGTTTGCAGAACCCTCTGAGATCCTGCTGCTTTGAGAAAGAGATGCAAGAGCCATCTAGACTAAGCCTGCTTGTGGAAAACTGATAGTGTCTTAGTAGACAGGAGATGGAGTAAAGAAATAGGTTCTCTGGAAACTCTGCTGAGCCTTCATTCATTTGTAAGCAATTAAGAAGATATATATTCATGTTCCCAGACTTTAGAAGAAACCTAAATGTTGTGTTAGATTTAAAGCAAATATTTTTCCTGAGAAAGTAGATTGCTGCCTTGCATGAATGCAACATGGCCTGATGTCTTGGTTCCTAGTACTACTTAGCTTCAGCACTTTATGTTATGGAGTGGGTATTTTTGTCTTGTATAGCATGGACCAAAAAAGGAATACTTATGAGAAATCCATTTTTCCCACCCAAAGAGGAACAATGAGTTATAGCTGAAAATGTGCTCACCAGCTGAGAACTACCAAATCCATCTGTGTGTACTTCTGCTGTTAAGAAAACAACTCCACAACCTCTCAGTAAATGTGTGCTGTTATCTCTCCCTCCATAGAGAAGTCCTCTGGTGTTCAGTACTGCTGTTGCTAAATTGTCAGCAGGAGAGAAAGTAGTATTATGGTGCTGCAGTAGCTGCAACATAGTTAAGATTTTCATTACAAGACTGATTTTCTTCCCAAGCCTCTTCCAAAGTGCCTAATAAAAGTTGTTTCAGCATCAGATTTGGCATGTGCAGTCTCTGACTAGCAGAATAGGAGTATGTTTGGTTGAATAACTAGGTATCAATCAACTCAGTGATCATTACCTCCACAATTTCACAGCAAAACAAGTATGCCATAGAAATCATAAATGGTATTTATTAGAAGGAGCTTGGTGAGACATTCACTGAAGTAAAGTTGAACTGTTGGAAGGCAGACTTTTAGAATTAGCACATCAGATGAAAGCCTGCTGATGAGGGAATAATTTTTTATACAAACTGGTATTGGCAAATCTCACAAGGCTTTTCCACCCTGTTATGAGTTTCAGGGACTGCCTGTGGCTCACAGAAAGGTGAAATACCCAGAATAGGAGACACAGTAGAAAGCAGCTTTGATATGCTGCCTGTATTTCTATGTTTCCTCATAGAGACTTAGACTCATAGAATCAGATGACATAGTGGCCATCACAGAAACGTGGTGGGATGCCTCACATGACTGGAGTTCCACAATCAATGGATACAAGCTCTTCCGGAGGGACAGGCAGGGAAGGAGAGGTGGTGGGGTGGCCCTGTATGCCAAGGAATTTTATGAAAGCTCTGAATTTGAGCACAGTGATGATGAGATTGAGAGTGTTTGGATTAGGTTAAGGGTCAACAAAGATGATATTGCTGTGGAGGTCTACTACAGACCTCCCAACCAGAGCAGTGAGGTAGATGAAACCTTCTATAATCAATCAGGAGAGATCTCACGGTCACTTGCAGTTGTTCTTGTGGGAGACTTTAACCTGCCAGGTATCTGCTGGGACTACAACACAGCAGAGAAGGAACAATCCAGGAGGTTCCTGGAGTGTGTAGAGGATAACTTCCTCACACAGCTG
>VWZO01006946.1:324298-413439 GCA_013396975.1 Bucco capensis | reverse complement strand
GATTCTATGATTTGGATTGGGAGGCACCTCTGGAGGTCATCTAGTCCAACCCCCTGCAGTGGGCAGGGACATCCCCATCTAGATCAGGTTGCCCAGAGCCCTGTCAAGCCTCACCTTGAATGCCTCCTAAATCCCCAAAGGGTTCCCAAGTCCTAAGCTGTCCAGGTGTCCAGATCCCATGTAAGAAACTTGCCTATCTTGGAAAGAATAAAAATCCTTCTTGGATTTTCCCAAGCCCTCAAGGGCTTCATGATGAGTATGAGAATGGTGAAAGGCACTGGTTTTCAGTCCTGGCACAGCTGTGTGTCCACTTTGCTCTTCACATGTCCTGTGTGTCCATCACTCATCATGGTGTGACAGGGCAGTGGGGAGGATCAGAACATGGAGTTTGAGACCCACATCTAAGCCTCTAGCCCTTCAGGAGATGGAGGATAGCAGCAAAAAATGTGAACCTGCTCTCCACTTTCCGTTGCTAGCAGTTAGTACTTCTGCACACATTTGTTCTTTTAATACTGCTTCTGTGAGCTTGCTGTTCGTATCACCTCTTGTGGTCTTCTCATCTTCTCTCTGCCCCAACCTCACAACAAAGGAACAAAGGCAATGTAGTGATTACCTTAGGATTTCTGCATTCATGGAGACTCACAGGCAGGGCAGTTGACCCATCAAGCAGATTTCCTCATCGTAGGTGAGCAGAGGAGCAAGATATTACCCAGCTCTAAAAGAGATGACTTTTTTTCTTTTTTGCAAAGGTGCTGGTGGCAACCACTTTGGAGCTCAGGCTAGGAAGCCATGATCCACATTCTAACTTTGTAAATGAGCATTTCTTAGTTTTTGGTTTTAAATAGGAGTCTAGGTAATGTTTAGTATCTCTGCCGATCCTTGGCAAACTTTTTGAAACCCCAGCGATTTGCATTTATTACTCTAATGTTTGTCTTCAGAACTGTATGCCTCTGAGAAGTGTTTTATTGAGTCACCCTGGCAAGCAAGGGCTGAATTATTACATGCAAGTTTGTCCCTTCTTTTGTCTTATCACATTTTCAAAGAGCCCTTTGATTTGCTGTCTGACCTTCCATTTGTAATTATGTGTTCAAGTAGCAGTGACTTAACTTCCAGCTTCATTTCTCGTTAACAAGCAGACAGACTACCTGCAGTTCAGTAGCTGTACAGTTCTGGACTCAGGTTCAGGAGAGCTTGTCTGACAAGAGGTTAAGAATCATGCAGGAAAAACAGGACATAAAGAATTAGGCTATTTGCAAATTCAAGAGAGATTAAATTTAAGATTAAGGCACCTGTATATATGCATTGACAGATTGCATAGAATCACAGAATCATTTGGGTTGGAAGGGACCTCTGGAGGTCATCTAGTCCAACCCCCCTGCAGTGGACAGGGACATCCCCATCTAGATCAGGTTGCTCAGAGCCCTGGCAAGCCTCACCTTGAATGCCTCCAGGGATGGAGGCATGTTATATCTTCCTTTAAGTTCACAGCTGTTGTTTCATGATTTCCTTATTTATATTTTAATCCCCAAATTGCACATGTTTTGGTGACAGCTGAACATGTACTGCAGCTTAGATGGGGTGATAGTCTGGCACTTGCAAGACTTGAGTGCAAATCCTTTTTCTACCACAAACGTTGTTTGGTCTTTGTCAAGCTTAGCCTCCTCTTTGTCTCAGTTCCCTTTCTGTGTGACAGTACAATTTTTTCATATCTTATTTGGCACATTGTCATTTTAGCTGCTCTAAAGATGATGGTCAGAAATGACCATATTTTAATGACTCTGCAGGTGTCAAAAAAAAAGATTTTCTGGCTTGCATACAAAAGAGAAACAATCTCAAAATATTTTAATATTTTATATTTTTAAAGAAAATGACGAAAGTGTTTTGAAGATCCCAGCTGAGGGTCATGAACAAAGGTTTCATCTGCGATAGTTAAGTGGATTTGACAGGGCTGGTAGAAAGAACCTCTGCATTTGCAATTATTTTGCCTTGAAATCCCTTGTATTTGAAAACAGCCTTCCTGTTGTTAATATTATACGTGGCTTTCTAAATATTTCATTGGATTTTTCTTTTGTTATGTTTAATTTGTACTGTGTTTTGCAGTGTCTGTGCAGCACCTCAGGCAGGTTGGCAGGAGGCATGTATGAATGAGCATGATAAAAAATAATTACCATGATTATTATTTAAGGCCTGTGAGCAAAAGCTTCAATCATTCAATAACTAGATTAAGTTCATCCATAAAAAGAAGACTAAAAAGAGTGTAAGAAGGATGCAACTGAATGAGCAAGGACAAAACCTCAAACTTTTTTTTCTTTCCAGAATATTCCCTGTTGAGACCACGGGGAAGAAATTTCATGGGGAATGGTCTGCAGCCTGTGCAGCAGGGTAGCAGCACTCAAGGGCAGAGCTTGCCAGTTACTTATCTTAAGGCACTGTTCAGGACAAGATACTGTGTCATTGCCAGTGCTAGAGCCCCCACTGTCTATCTTTCCTGGATGGTGTTGCCCAGTGAGAGACCCAGGGCTTCACAAAATCTGGAGCCTTTTGAAAGCTTTCTGAATGTTGGCATATGCTGTTCAACCATGGTTTAAAATGGATCCTAATTACTCCTGTAATTAAGCAAGCAGGCAAGCATAGAAGTGCAAATATTACCCAAGGACATCTTTCTGGGAAAAATGAGAATGCACAGCTGAAAATGAAGCTGGCATTCCATCTCTCCTGTTGCCATTATAATAATGAGGCATGCAGTAGAGAGCAATGCTAAACCAAGAGATTTGTGATTCCACGCTCTCTTCAACTCTACTTTTATGACACCTGTGTTATAGCATCGCTTAATTTATTCGTGTTGCTTGGAATTTCTGTGACTTAAGTGGCTTGAGACATTAACATTCTGATGCACACACAGTTTGGAGAAGAAAATGATTTGGATATGACGTTAGAAAAATCTACCATCTGTACAGGTAATAAAATGAGTTTTTATTATTTTTTTTCTTTTGCTTTGGAAGGGTGAAAACCTAGCAAGAGCAGCAACCTTCACAGCAGCCCATCAAAATGAACAAGGATTGGTTCAAATCTGAGATTTGATACGCAGTCTCTTCTTTAGCTTTTAAGTTAGATTTTCTCCTACCAGTATAGGTTGTTCACTGGCTGTCCACAGAGTAGAGTAGCTCTGTGCTTTCTGCATACATTAAATCTCACTGGCCCCTGACTTCAGCATTCTTTGTTGTAGTATGTGGTTTCTTTTTATTACAAGGATAGTACCTATGGCTTATTTTGTTGAGTTTTATTTTCTATTTGACTCCTAAGGGATAAACAATACAAAATGCAATAATAGAAGATTTTTGCCCAGTAGGATATTTATACTTCTGTTGTTTTTCTCTGAAGAAGCTGATTTAATGTCTTATATGAACTGATAATAAAACCTAATATAACAGGATATTAAAAAGGCAAGATAATGATTACGATAGCAATTCAAATAGAGATGGCCTTAAAGATTCAGGCTTTTCCTAACTGTAAAACCTACCTCACATCATCATGTTTTAAGGACAAAAACAGGAGTAAGAAGAAAAACTTAATGGCGAATTCTGTTTTGGAAATGGATTCTGAGTGAAGAACAAGCATTAAAGCTGGCTGGCCAGTGTATTAGAATATTTGAATTTCACTCTTGCAAAAGCATCAAAATTTTTTTTGCACTCTTTCAGGTAGACATATATTTGACTTAAAATGCAAAATTACCTAACTGGTTTTTGAGTGTGGATGTACTACTCCATGTGTTTACCTGCTGGGTCTATTTTCTTTTCTTTTGGACAGACAATATTACATATCCCTATGGTATGTATCTTTGTCAGAAGAGTATTTAAACAAAGACCCTCAAAGGGGAAAGCCAGGTAGAATCTGAAAATACGTAAATATTTTCATGACACTTTCTAGTGAAACAACTGCCTGGAAAAAAATAAAACAAAACCAAACATCTGTAAAATTACTCGCATTTTAAACCATTTATCTGTGCTGGTCAGAATCAGTGTAACTGTGAGCTCTGTCTCTATCACAGTAAGTTAATTCCTATGAAACAACAAGATGAAGTTGAAAGTAGATCTATCTACTTTTAAGAAGGGAGAGTTGTACCTTTTTTTTTTACTTGCTGTCAGCTTAAACACAACATATATGACCTTCCAAATCTGCTAGTCTGTTGCATATCTTGGGAGATGCTTCATTTGATCTTGTTAAAAGAAAACATTCTAACCTTGCATGATTCCTGACCAGCATCTCCATGTGCGTAGCAGTTCTGTCACTCTTGTGCCATGATGTGCGTAGCAGTTCTGTCACTCTTGTGCCATGATCCATCAGTACCAGAATTTCTCACTCACCTGGCAGCAAAAGTAATTATCCCATCTTCTGTTTGTTACCATCTATTCAATGTCAGCAGGCTGACTATGAGTGTAAGGAACATGCACTCATTTGTTTATTTCTTTGGATTATTGTGGAGGGAGGGAGAAGGGGGAAAATAAGGGAAGCTTTCAGCAGGTGCAGAGGAAGAATGCTTATCCAGCTATCCTCCTGGTGTAGTGGTTGGTTAAGGGAGTGGTACTGCTGTGGTCAGCCACTTAGATTATCTGTCTTTCACATCATAAGCTTTGAATTAATAGCTTGCAATAAAAATTAAGTAATGATATACCTCCTATAGCCTAAAGTTCAGTCCATGCAATCAGTTGAAGAGGTGATCTCTGGGAGCAAAGATCAGCAGCTGTTCGTTTCAGAGACTAAAGAATGAGCATGCCTGGCCTGTAGGTTGCAAGGTTAAGAGTTTTGCTTTTGTTGAGCTCAGTGCACAGTCATCTGTTTCACATTGAGCTGATGAAATCAGCCATAAATTAAGAAATCGTAGTTTGTACGGGATCGCTGGGACACAGGCATTCAGTGGAGAGATGACACAAAGGGCTTTGTGCAGTGACATCTTAAATCATATAAAGAGGGATTCATTGGTGTTGTGAGGAGGATTTATTTTTTATTCTGTGATTTTGTTTATCCCATGCATTTGTACAATTCCTGTGGATTTGTAGTATGCATGCACAGTTAGTCAAATGATGCACTACTCGTTTACCATTACTTAGAAGGAAAAATGCTTTTGGCTTTCTGGGTCCTGAAAGAGCTCTTGCTGACATTATAACAGTTTCTTATCATTTCTTCTTACATTTTGTCGAGATAGTTTGCATCTGTGTCTTTGATATATGAAATCCATGATCTTTATGCAGTTACTCTGTTGTTGTTTTTGTTTAATCTGGTTACTGTTCTCTTTGACATTTTCATTCACATCTAAAATGTGAATGAAACATCTTACATTCCCCTTGTAAGTGTCTGTATGATAGAAGACCATTCTTCCTCACACCTTAAACTCTTAATACCTTAAATGATAATTTATTTGGTATAGCCTCTTCTGAAATAAAAGTCATTCCAATGCATTCTAAAATGATCAAAGGCCATCTTGCACAAGTGGAAACTTTACACTTGCCATTTAAAGAAGAGGATTGAAAAATTAGGAGATTTCCATTTCTGATGACATAAAAATTTTAAAAATAAATATCAAAACACACTTTCAATATGGGTGTTTAGGGGTGAAAGGAGCTAGGGTTTCTTAGGTTCCCTGATACTAAGATACTCCTGTTTATTACCATGAGTGCTTTCATATTATTTTTTAGTTCCCATGTTGCAGAAGTTTTTCTAAGGAGAAAGAAATCTTTTCTGTAAGTAGTACAGTGTTGCTAAGGGAAGGATGGCATCTATTTTTTCCACTTCCTGGGCTCATCTGCATTACTCAGCGGTGTTATTTTCCTCTGCACACATGCCCTCATATAACATAGTACAGGAGCATTTCCAGACTTGTCTGGAGATGAGGAAGAGAATGGTGTTGCCTTAGAAGAACTATTTTGATACAGCTGCCCAAGTTCCATTAACAGAAATGTAGTCACATGCACTAAAGTTGTTGGCGTTCTAAACCATTAAAACCAGCCTAGAAGAAAAAGCTACTGATGTCATTTAATTGATTTATGAATAGTCATATCTATCTAACAAAGGATAGAAAACCATCACTCAGAATGGGGTGGATGTTGACTACTATGTTTCCTTCATATAGCAGTAATGCAAGTTCCAAGCTCATATTTCAAGGTATGCAATTAGGGTCTCCAACAGACTAATTAATCTCAATATAAGGAACAGCTAGATGGTTTNTGAACACAATACTCAAGGTGCGGCCTCACCAACGCAGAGTAAGGGGAAGGATCACTTCCCTGGTCCTGCTAGCCACACTATTTTTGATACAGGACAGGATCCCATTGGCCTTCTTGGCCACCTGGGCACACTGCTGGCTCATGTTGAGCTTCCTGTCAAGTTTTGATGCAGTGCTGCCAATTTTTCTAGTACGAGATTTGGTATTTAGGCAAGACTTGTGTTCTGACAAAAGGGTAAGGTCTCTTCTTCTGTTTACCTCATTGTACGTCAGGATGAGGTGGGAAGTGCACCATGTACCAAGTGCTCGCAATCTAGGTCCTCTGAGAAACAGACAAGTGGGCCTCCAGACTTTAAAATTATGCATATGTAATGCATGCACTTTAGGCATCAATAATAACTGATGAATGCTATATGTGCTGTCAGTATTAATGAAGAGCCCTATGTTTTGATTTCCCAGGAGCACCCAGAACATGTTCTAGCAATCAAGATGCCTCTTCAGAGCCCTTCTGTTTTCTTCTCTTCTTTCTGTCAGCATCGATAGCTTCTGCTTTACTCCCTGTGGTAAGGGAAGAGTGTGAAGCTGTTTTCCAGCATCACTTTGTACCTCTGACAGATCTGAGCCATGTGAATTCATCCAGCCCCTCTACCCAGGCTGTGGAACTGCTGATGCTGGTGCAGGCAGCAGCCCAGAGCCTTCTGCACCAACATCCTTGTTCTCGCAGCATATGACAGCGCCTGATAAATCAAAACTTAATAAAGAGTTGAGTAGGACCTTAACCCACACTGGGATTTCATGGACTTTGATAGAACTACTCACAGTATAATATATACTCACAGTGTAATTTACCTAACTGTTGTGGTTTAAAGTACCATTCACCCTGAGTAAGGACTTTATAAGCCAGGACCAAGATGCCAAGCTTATCTGTTCCCCACTCTATTTAATTAAAGAGCTACTCTTTGTCATCTGAGTGCAAAACAGAACAGCAGTGGTATCAATACATATAACACCATTTGAGAAGGAAGAAAGCAATCTCTTTCCTCTTGATCTTAATCATTAATCTTGATTAGGATTTTTAGCTTCCAAGTATAAGTGGTAGAAGACATCAGCGTAGCAAACAATTTAAAATACATCTGCATAAATAATAGAGGCAGTTTGTTATTTTCATTATAGGTAAAAGTGTGTGTCAGTCGCCAGATGTGTTTGATTCAGACAATATGATTTTCATGCCAACTTTATGATATGTTTGATTTAGGTGAAGTAACTAAAACCTGCTGTTGGGACTGAGTTGCTTTTAAACACCAGCTGCAGTTTTTATTTTAATTAATAATTTAAGGAGTAGAATACCTTGCTTTAATTAACATGTTAGTTCTTCAGGCTACTTGGAGAACGACTGCAATGGTGAAGTGGTTTAAAGTAAAGCAAGAAAATATTCAAAGGTAGTCCAGAAGATGTGTTTCTGTCCCCCAGACATGCTCCAAGCTCAAGATGTTTTCACCATTTCTTCTTTGCATTTTAATTTTCTCCACACTGTTGAATAGAATGTAGAGTGTGGGCAAAGAACCCAGACTTACCCAGAATTTTTTAACAGGACTGATTATTTTGGATTTATAGGGTGAACAGCAACTGTTCATAGCTGCTCTGAATTCCTTTTGAGGCATTTAACTGAATCTGTGAATATCTTACAGATGTGCTGTTGTGCCAAAATTTTTCTTGATCTGTTCTGAAAATTTACCTGGTCATGTAGTAGTTTAAATGTGGTTCTAAGCATACAGATTAAAGCTCCAGCTTTTGAGCACCTGGGTCTGCATCTTAAAAAAAAAACCCTCTAATATCTCTGAATGTCTCTTTATCAGCCTGCCACTTTCCACTGTTAAACTGTAAACGTGGCAGCTAAACTGGGTATTATCTTAAAGGTATTAGTTAGAAATATGGAAAAATGGGGTCGTGAAAAGGAGTCCTGTGAATGCCCCTTGTAAATATAAAGCAAAAACTGCCTTCTGCCTTCAATCCCTTAATTAGAGACCAGGTAAACTCATATGCAAACATAAATGCCCAGCCATGAGACAAACTTAGAATCATAGAACAGTTACAGCTGGAAGAGACCTTGAAGATCGAGTCCAGCCTTTGTCCTAGCCCTAGCAACCTGCTAAATAATGTCTCCCAATGCAACATCTACCTGTCTCTTAAACACCTCCAGGGATGGTGACTCAACCACCTCCCTGGGCAGCCTGTTCCAATGGCTGACAACCCTTTCAGGAAAGAAATCCCTCATTCATCCAGACATCACAAACTATGGGACATCAGTGTGTCCAACTTTGAGATGAAAATCCTCAGAATCTAGCTTCCAGTTTTACCACTATTAATGGAGTTATTTGTTGTGCTACTGATTGTTTTTAAAAACATTTTCAAGCAAAATAATCATAACTTCTGCTGTAAAGACCATCATGATTTCTTTATCATATGATAAAAATGCAGAAAATCCAGACAGAATATTTATTACAAATAAGCAAGCAGAAAAAAAACCCTTGGAGTTAATGGAAACCTCAGCAATCTAAGTGACTTATCCTCTTATTGCCTGGAGGAGGTTTGGAGAAGAGAGGATGGTTGGAAGTGTAGTTAGAAACACTGAACTGGCAATCAAGAGATGTTTAGCTTATTTGTAGCTGTTTAACAGATTTCTTTATGTGGAGTGCTGGAGCAGAGCCAGTGTCAGCTCTAGGCAAAATAAACTTGTAGGATCCAGTGACAAGTCAAGTCACACTCATGCAGATCACTGCAGATGATTGGAGTTGCTGAGGTGGTCCTGAGGGCATCATTTAGAAATAGCAGTGGATAGGAATAACCAGAGGTCTAATTTTGTTTACAGAAGAACCTGTTTTACTGATGATGATGAGAATCTAGTTTGATTTTTTGATCTAAATTTGAGACTCAGAGCCAGAAAAAACTATTGAGTTGTTTATTTTTTTAATTTTTTTTTTTTTTTAAATGGGCATGTTTCCTAAATAAACCACTGGAAGATATTTAGTAGTTCTATGAGCAATGGGACACAGCCTAGTTGTATGGATTTTTGGTCCTACATTCTCCACAATCTGACTTTAGGAAAAATGCTGCAGATTTTTCTGAGATCAGTAAAGCAAAAGTGAGATTTTTGGGTAATGGTAATAGAGCATATTTCTGCTGCATGTCAGACTCTTAGAAAGTATACAAAGCTTACAATTGTTTTGCCAATACAATGTGTGTAGCCAGTAATTAATTACTATTGAAATCATAAACATGACAGTGTATCATTTCTTATTAACTCAATTGTCTTTGCATTTCAGTGGGTATCCATGTGGTTTAGAATGAATCATAGAATCATAGCATGGTTTGGGTTGGAAGGGACCTCTGGAGGTCATCTAGTCCAACCCCCCTGCACTGGGCAGGGACATCCCCAACTAGATCAGCTTGCCCAGAGCCCTGGCAAGCCTCACCTTGAATGCCTCCAGGGATGGGAACTCAACCACCACCCTGGGCAACCTGTTCCAGTGTTCCACCACCCTTATGGTGAGAAACTTCTTCGTAATGTCCAANCTCCATCATCTCATCCCCTAGCCTGTATTGATAGTGGGGATTGTTCCGACCCAGGTGTAGGACCCTGCACTTGGTCTTGTTGAAGCTCATGAGGTTCCCCTGGTCTCTTCTTTTAAAACTTAATCATGCAGTAGCTCTGCAGGAGCAGGGTCCCGGTGAAGACAATCTGCACTGAAATCATTGCTGTATTGGGAGTTTAGAAGACAGTTTAGTTTAGTTTTCTTGTCTTTCCCTTTGCATATAGCAACTGAGGCTGGTGGAAGTCATTTAATGGAAATGAAATCATTGTGGAGGCTGTACAAGTTTGGAGATTCTCCTTTTTTTTGCCTTTTTCTTCCTGTTTATACTTTTGTCTCATATCCTGGAAACCCTTGAGCATGTGCTTTCTTGTGCATGAACAGTTTCACCAATCTCAGCAGTAGTGGTCTACCTGTAAGGTATGCTAGGTACCCTAATGCTTGGTACCCTAAAAATGAAATTACTTTGGGGCAGCAGGAGAGAGAGGGGTCTGATCCTACACTAGAAGAGTGACAGAACTGTCACCATCACATGTGGCACAGGGGGCATGTAGCAAACCCCCTCCTCCTGTGGTAGAAATAAAGCTGGTTTTAGCTTCCTTCCCTTAGTAAAGCCATAATAATGTTATATTTTGATTTTCGTTGCACCTGTTATAGGGTAGTGAGTCCCAGTCCAGATGAGGGCTCATAGATGTCACCATACTGGCAGCAATCACCATTAATGTCATGAAAACAGCTGTTGTGGTGCCTTGACCTGCTGAGGAGTTCAACCACTGTTTGTTTTAACTATAGTAAAAGTATGTAGTTGACATAGCAACATGTTCTGTGACATATGCCAATTGATTGGTTTTTCCACTGGAGGAAAGGCCCTGCTTCTTTGAAATCACGTGTAGCAGCTGTTCCTGCTCCACTGATGATTACAAGGGCATTACATAGCCCTAAATGTCTGCACTGTTTGTCTCCTTCCATGACTTGGAAGGGTTTAGTCCTTTTGTCAAGGGCTGCGACTCCAATGACTCAGTGTAGTTTATTCTGTCAATGCTTATGGCTACCCTTGTAGAAACTCCCATGAGGCTTTTTCTGTTAAGGCTTTTTTTTTAAAGTGGATGGTATTTTTCATGGTCAGCTGATGAAATTAGTTTTATATGAACTATAGAATGATATATTTGCTGGTGAAGGACTTGATCCTACAAAGCATATGCTAAGCATGCAGTTACTGCTGCTGATTTCTACTCAACTACCTCTATTGGTAAAATTAAGATTTTACTTACTGTATTTCCTGAAGAAACCCATTGCTCTGCACATCACTGCACTGAGACAGAATTAAAAGCATGTAAAGTGACTTGATTTTCAGTGCAATGAAACAATGCAGAATTTGATCATGTCACTATAGAGAAGTTGGCAATGTAATGATTAAGAGCTCAACTTGATGATTCATATTTCAAAGCAAGTCAAAGAGATGCACAAATTAAAATCAAGGATCTAAGTCTTCTGAAGTCTAAGGTTATTAGATTTAGAGATAAACTTGCTTTCATTTTAATATTCTCTGTACTAAGGCTACTGCTATCCTAACAATGAACAGTTTTATTGGCCTCACTAAGAATAATCTTTAAGGTGGCCCATCCTTTTGTTTATGTATCTTACATCCTGTTTAACACAAACCAGTAACATTCTTACATGGACCTGGAACAAAAATTGGAAATGTATAAAAATATGTCATAATACTTTTTAAAATATCTTTTATTTTTAATGAATATTTACTTCTTAGGCTTGCAGATGCTAAAGATAGGTCAATTTTAATGTTATCTCATTATTTAGCTACTATATCACTCCTTGCAGAAGGAAGGCTTATTAAGTATTGATTGCACTAATGTTTAGGGCCACTAGTGTCTGTTCTTTCTTCCATTTTTAAGTGGGCTTGTGCTTTTATAAATTGGATTCAGTATGACAGTGAAACTTTTCACTAGAGCCTCTGAGTCAAAGAGGCTATCATCCCCTGGTAGCAATTTATATCTATAACAGATGGGTTGCTTTGTTGGGTTTTTTGTGGAAGGAGGAGTGGTTGTTGGTTGGTTGGTTGCTTTGGGGTTTTGTTTATTTGATTTTTTTTTTATTTTGTTTGCTTGTTTTTTGTTTTCTTTTTGTTTTGCCTTTTTTCCCCTGGTCTTCAACCAGTGAAACTATTCAGCTTGAGTAGACTAACTCTAGGGAATGCCTTTACATGGAAGTTTTAGATGTCTTGTACTCACTCATAAATTCTACTTGAAACTGGAGATGCGAATGCCAAAGATAGATCATCTGTGAATAACAGACTAAGGCTCAAATCCTTTGTCTTGCTGCTTCACAAATAGATATAAAAAAAAAACAGGACTCAGGTTAGGACTCAGGTTCTGAACAGAAGGATCTTCTGCTCATGTAGAAATTGTCCATACCATCACACTCCCACTCACAACCTTGATTCAGCTTTGCAGCCTGTTTTCTAACTGGAAACAGGTACCAATGAGAAGCTGCTGCTGCAAAGCTGACTTGGCTTCCAAGTCCACTTCTCAAGGAGTGGACTAACAATGAGCACCCTTTTCTCATATGCTGAACATGAGCCAGCAGTGTGCTCAGGCAGCACGGAAGGCCAATGGCATCTTGGCCTGGATCAGGAATAGTGTGACCAGCAGGACTAGGGATGTGATCCTCCCCCTGTACTCTGCACTGGTGAGGCCTCACCTTGAGTACTGTGTCCAGTTCTGGGCCCCTCACTTCAAGAAGGATGTTGAGGTGCTGGAGAGGGTCCAGAGGAGAGCAACGAGACTGGTGAAGGGGCTGGAGGGGAAACCATATGGGGAAAGGCTGAGGGAACTGGGACTGTTTAGCCTGAGGAAGAGAAGACTCAGGGGGGACCTTACTGCCCTCTACAACTACCTGAAGGGAAGTTGTAGTCAGGTAGGCGTTGGGCTCTTCTCCATGGCAGCTAGTGACAGGACAAGAGGCCATGGCTTGAAGCTGCAGCAGGGGAGGGTTAGACTGGACATTAGGAAGCACTTCCTCATGCAGAGGGTGATTGGGCTCTGGAATAGGCTGCCCAGGGAGGTGGTGGAGTCACCGTCCCTGGAGGTGTTTAAGAGAAGATTGGATGTGGCACTGAGTGGCATGGTTTAGATGTTGTGGTGTATAGGGTCATAGGCTGGACTTGATGATCCTGGGGGTCTTTTCCAGCCTTGGTGATTCTTTGATTCTGTGATTCTGTCTTGGCAAATACATCCATAGACGATGTAGTTCTTAGCAATTTTATCTCAAAATGTGAACACTTTTCTGCAGTTAACAGTAGGCAGAATACCCTTTCAACTCATTGCTTTTCACTGGTGATAACTTTATCAAATAAATCTCTTTTCAGATAACATTTTGTGTTCTAGGTTTTGGCTCACAGGTATTTCTTGGGCTTATACTGGTGGTATAGTGCTGTGAAATCACTTCAGCTACTTTTCTTTGTTGTTGCTACTTAAATGTTTATTGTGTCTACTTTTTTTTCCCCAATGCAAGAACTGTGTATTTATCTCTCGTACATCCTCTTGAGAAAACAGCTATAGTTAGGAACTACACTTAAATTTAATTCTGCAGATGTCATGAATTTCTAGCTTTTGAAAAAAAGTTTAAAAGGAAATAGAGTAGCTTCAAGTTATTTAAAAATAGAAAATTAGGACTTGTACTGTACATTTTATATATCCATTTTTAGGGCTTCATTTAGGCAGAGCAACTTAAAAAGCCTCATCATCTCTGGGACACTTCATCTTGATGGCAGCCATCACCTAAAATATTGTGCTGTATTCAGCAAAAACTTCAGGGTACTGGCTTCCTCAGGTAAAAGAAGAGCTTTCCCTACTCAATATAGAAAAAAGCAGTAAATTGATTTTACTGTCTATATATTACATAGGGATTAATATCAGGTAGGAAAATGAATTAATTTTTGTGGGGAAATTACTTGTATCTTATTTGTTTAAGAAAACATAAGTGTGCTGTGAAGGGAAAGGTTACTCTTACGAAGAATGAGGGTAGAATGCTGATTGCTACTTCTATGTCTAACCTAAGCTTTATTATTCCTAATGCTACACACACAGATGAATGAGCAGGAGCTAAGCATGAAAAATCTTACATAATTTTAAAATAATGATGATTCAGGATCGCTGAAACATTTTTCCATAAGTAATAGTCTGGAAAAATCTCCACTTTTACAGTGTCAGAACATGGGCAGTCGTGAAGACTAAGGAGAAACTACCTCAAAATCAAGGAGTTGTCAGGATGTTTCCATGAGTTGTTTTTCTCAGGCTAAAGACAAGATAAAATCCTACATTAAGCAAAAGACCATTCCTGGATGGCATCATGGTACCAGCTAATTGGCCTCTTTGCAGTAATAGACTTCACACACATGAGTCTAGGTGTGCAGCTTGCTGCAACCTTTTTTTAAAAATTGAACAGTAAGGATGATGAAAAACTTAATGAGCAAGGATTTTTTGCATTTTTCCCCTTGTTCCTTTATTTAAAAGACCTTCTTTAAATTAACAATAATTTTAAAGACGCTATTATGAACAAAATTTAGAAATTACTATTTTGTTCGAGGGTTTTGTTTGTATATTTTAAATTACTTTGATCACATTTGATGATCTTGATGTTTCCACTTGACTTAATTGATCATCAGTTACCTCAAACCACCTAGTGCAGGTTTCATCTGTCACTTAGACAAGATTTGTTCATATTTTCATCCAAAAGTCGTTGGTTTAATAGCAGTTCTAGAGTAAAATAAATCTGTACTGGCAGTATGTTCTTAGTATATATACCCACACCAGCAAAAGTCTTTTACTAGTAAGAAAATATCTCCAAAAAGTGTAACTTAACCAGTATTGTTATTCTGGCAATTGATTAGTGGTCTAAATCAAAATTATAGGACAGCTATTTCCTGACTTTTTATTCTGCAGTATGTGGCTTATGTCAACATGTTCCTAGATGCTACATGAAGTAAGTGCAACCCCACTGGAGATTATGTATCAATTATTGCATTTATCTAGTAGGCATAACTGCATGCGTGAAATATTTTGTCTGGTAACACAATTTTAGAAGGCACCATTTATGTTTAGATTGGCCACACGTTTACTTAAATCATTTGTTTTACATGTATTTGTCTATTATAGCAGTCACGCAGTGGATGTATTTATCTACAAGTACAACTCATGTAACTGTCAGTGAGGAACATTGGCTTTTTCTGCTTTACTATCTCAGCAAGNGGGGATTATAAAACAGAAGGGGTGAGACTTTTTAAGTGGTCAGATTGTGATAGGACAAGGGGGAATGGATATAAGCTGAAGGAGGGGAAATTTAGATTGGAGATTATGAAGAAGTTATTTACCTGTAGGGTGGTTAGGCACTGGAACAGGTTGTCCAGAGAGGTTGTGGATGCCCCATCCCTGGCAGTGTTCAAGGCCAGGCTGGATGCAGCCCTGGGTGACCTGGTCTAGTGATTGGCATCCCTGCTCAGTGCAGGGAGGTTGGAACTAGATGATCTTTAGGGTCCCTTCCAACCTGGCCATTTTGTGATTCTGTGATCTTTATCTTTTTAATCACAGTTATGGAGAGCCCTTAATGGGTTGTGAGATCCAAGAACTGAGGTGGTAAGGTTAATGCGGCATCTTGTTATGCTACACATTTTTGTTGCAAATAATTGGATATATTATATACATGAAATCTATGCCATAGGCAAGTGAGACAAGAATTTGAGTGGCTAAAGAAGGGGGATTCAGCGAATGGCTGGTTGCAAAAATAAAGCTTAAGAACAAGTGCAGCTGCCATCAGAGAATGACCCAACTGCAAGATACAAACAGCATCAGAAATGTAGCAGTGAATGATTTTGTCTAGCAGTGGCAAATCTGAGGGAGTTAAAATAGCAATGTTTTAAAATTGCATGTGTGATTGTCTTAATTCATGCCCTGAAAGTCAGGTCATACTAATCTCCATTCAGTATCTTTTATGTATGTGACTGTATCTGCCATGCCCAGGTCTTTTGATCACCCCTCTGGCCATGGAGATGCTCAACATTGCCTCCACTTTCAGTGTAGAAATACAATACAGAGACTTTTTTATACAAAGTTAGTACTGTGATCTAGACCATTCCCTGTCATTTCTTTCAGAGATGAGTGTTTGGCTAAGTGGCCTATTTGGTAAAGGCATAAAGTTGGGTTTTTTTCTCTCAGACAGTCACCATCCTTCCGAATTTGTGCTACAGGAACCACTTGCAAACTTGGTTACCTGCTGTGCCCCTCTCTGTATCCTTTGGCAACCATCTGTCTTCTCACTAGTTATTTCCAATGGTGGTGCAGTATGGAGAGTTTCCTGTGGCAGTGGCTGTTCTTCTAATACATCAAATGCACTGTCAGAAAGGCACATATAATCCTTAGGACATGCAGTACCACACATTATCTTTTCCAAGGAAATTCTGCAAGCTATAGAGGCAGTGGTTGCCCTACTGACCACATCCAGGCAAAGGCTGTGCTTCCCTCCCTGCCACCAGTACTGCTTATCTGTTAATTGAAAAGCACTTGGTTTAAACCTTGAATTTGCTCACTGTGCTCTGTGAAATTTAGAGAATTGAAGAAACTGTGTTACTCAAAAAGCTACATGTACTGTGCTTTTGTACAGTACTGATTGTCAATAAAATATAATTTAGCTAAAAGAAAAGTACTGATTATCAATAAAGTACAATTTAGCTAAAAAAAGGCATATTTTTGACAAGAAGCTTCCACAGCAGTAGAGGCAGTAGAAGTGATCCAGAAAATACTGACATTATTAAAACTGCAGGTTTAATTCCTTTTTTAATTCAATATCCAAACTCGTGTTCAAACTTTCAAACAGCATGAGCAGTAGGCATTTGTCAAGTTGTTAGCAGCTGAAAATTGTGTTAAAGAACACTAGCTAAACATGTTTCTGCTGCTGTGCTTATTCCAAACATGCATTCTTAAACACATCAAAATTTGGTGTGAAAAAGGTTGCCACAGAAACCCTCCTGTATGTATTGAGTAGCTTTCTTTATTGTTTGTACATAGAACAGACAGAAATGTGTCTTAAGCAGCCAGATCATCCATCCCCAGCATGTAAGGTATTCCATGGGATATTTTCAAAAATAAAGATGGAACTAAATGTAGCATGTAATCATTTAGATCAAGACTGCAGGAAAAATGGTTGTGTTCAACGAATTGTACAGGAAACATTTAGGAGACCAGAATGTAAGTTTTTTGGATTGTTAAACAAAGAGAGAAATAAAACTGGCATGAATTCTTTCATTTTTTTCACTTAAACTTTGAATTTCCAGCAACCTCCAGGACGTTCATTTTGTACTTTACCAAAGTACCACATACAGAGCTAAAGGAATAATGGGAGGTTTGAGGTTTGATGTAACTCCCAGAGTCAGTCCAAATCCACAAGTGTGCAATATATAGAGAGGAAAAACTGTTCCCACAGCCTTACTTAAAGCTGCTTAGCAGCTTAAAATGATAAAAAGGCCTTAACACAATTTAAGAACTTAAACCACTTAAACTGTCTGAAGCAGCTTGTGAGTTTGAAGAGTTTTGGTGAGGATGGGAGAGACATCCCTGCTGAGCTGCAGTCCTGGACACAGAGCTGGCAGGCTCCCACATGGTGTGTCACAGCAAAGGGACCCCCTTGGAGCCAAACTTGGGAAGCCTGGAGGTGATGTGATGGAGGAGATGGAAGAGTTTTCTACATATTTTTATACAGTATTTTGTATATGCCCAGATTGCTTTGCTTTAAATAGTGTTGCAGGAAATCTTACAGGGATGTGAGGTGTAAGCGGTGGCATCCCCCCAGTGAAAGTGGCAAGAGGGTGGTAGAAAAATATTGTCTATTACAAGTCTTCAGCTGTGGAAAACAGCTTCAGCTCATGGGCCAAGGGAAAGCTTCTCTGGAGCATTGCAGAGAAGTCTTCTTCAAGAGCTTGAAGGCAAAATACTTTGCTTTTGTGGCTCCAGGAGCTGCAGGCAGGTGGGAGGTGGCATGAGTAGGCTTCTCAGATGTTTTGAGGAGGATTCTTCTTTCTTTTTTTTTATTTTTATGTTTTCTTTTTTTTTTTAAGATTGATTTTGATAAAAAGAAATGGAGGGGGTGGCAGCATTAGTCAATTGGTCATATCAGTATCATATCTTTTTGATGTGAAATTATACATTTATAGGACATAAAATAAACCAGTATTTATGAGATACAGTTTGGGCCTAGTGCTGCATGTGGTGGTTAGTGGTTGAATGTGTGTTTGTGTGTATGCTCAAATGAGAAAAAGGGTGGCACTGGACAACAGAACAGGACACAGGAATGGAATGTTCTGATGGCAGTGATGTTACCCTAAATATTTAGAAACTTGGCCTGGTTTTCATTGACACAGGCAATGATTTACACCTTTCTGTGCAGAAAAGGCTGTAAACCAGGAGTGAATTACATTCTGTACAATTTGAAAATAAATGGTGCATTCACAGCCACTCACACTGAGCCCATTTACACTTCTAGAGTGCTGTGATGAGTAAATGAAAGTTTGGCCTGTGTGTGAATGAAAAATGACTGTTTTACTAGAGGCTGTGAAAAGAGAGAGAGCAAGAGAGACTTAGTGGAAATTGGAAGCAAGACTTTTATTTGCTTGTTCAAAACAGTTGTATTGATTTGGAGACACACAGAGTATTGGTGTAGCTGCAAACTAGTTCCACTGAATTGTGCAAAGTACTTCTGGTGATGCTGATAGAGTGGAAGTTTACATTTATAATCTGAGTTTTTCCTGTGCATGTATTGTACTACATTTTTGGGCAAACTTGGCATCATAATATTTAACATGAATGTTATCTGTACAAAAAGTAATTACTGAGGTAAAAAAATTAGTTTGAGGATAGTTAAATTCATATTATCTCAGTACAGCCAATTTATTTCTTGGTTTTCCTTTATGATGAGGAAAGAGATCTGCAAATGTTACTCAGTGAGGCTAAGTGCTTTCTGACTGACAGACACAGGAAGAAACCATTTAATGAATGAGATCTTGGTAATGTGCTATGTAATACTAATACCTCAATATTGCTTGAATTTCAGAACATTTCAGGATCTGTCCAAACAAATGGATATATCTTACGGTACAGTCAGGGATTCAGCAGTGTATGAATACTTTAAAGCAAAAGGTACCAACCCTTTGGAGCAGGATAACACATTTGCTGAACTGTGGAGGACTATCAGTAAGAATAATGGAGCAGATAATTGTGTATCGAACCCTTCTGAAGGCATCAGGAAGGTAAGACTGGATTACAGGGGCTTTCATTTAATTTTTGTGCTGTATCAATGTTGTTTGTATGGAGTTAATAATGTTAAGTTACAGGAAAGCAATTATATATAGCTTTAAAACAAAACAAAACACAAATATATCTGAAGTTCTTTTAAGTAACTCAATGGCAGATAAGAATTATTTTTTGGGGTCATGGTTTTGAATGTAAGTACCTTAGCTCTGCCTAAGTCTTCAGTATATAAATCCTTTGGATCCAGCCATAAGGTTTCTCAGTTTCTTGGGAGCTCTAATAATACCATTTTGAATGTCAGTCTTTAATTATCCAGGTACTGACTCTTGTTCTTTGTTAATTTGAGTGCTTTTTTTATTCATTGCTGAATTGACTTATTGGAAATACAAGAATCAAGGGATTCACTGGATGTACACTAATTTCTCTTACAACAAAAATTTAATGTAAGATTTTCTTTGTGTGTTCCAAATGTTAAAAAATGCTTATACTCTTTTCACACATCACTGGGCTTTCACCTAACTTTTACTTCTCTCAGATATGACTTTGCATATTTTTGGTGAAACTGAGCATTGATGTGGGATTCAAGGACTGATATATAACAGCTTGGGATCCTACATCCTTGTGCCAAACCCTGTAATAAACAACCCTGGTTCAGAGCATGCAAATACAAACAACCATGCTTTCTCACTCTTAGTCTGCCTCTCTTCTCTGCTTCCCAGCTTGTGGCATAGTAAAACCAGATAGCAAATAACATCAAACCACATGTATCCAGGAGTATGTTATGGCAGAAGGGATGCAGACATGGTAAAAGTTTAATGTGCCGCTCCTTTAGTGAGAAGTGTCCTCTTTATTTGTCAATTGATTTTGTTCATAACAGAGGGTAACAGTTGTTGTTAACGCAGCGATTGTTTGATTAGAGTTGCTCTGTTGTCAGTGAAACACTGATTCTGAATAAATTTACTCCAAGTTCCAGGCACAGTCTGAAAATCACTTGGGGTCTCCTGTGGCCCCTGGTGCCATAACTGTGCCAACAGCAGAGGGAGCATTAAACTCATTGCCCACGGGAAAGTGTGGGGAGTGATACCCATGTTCCTAGAATCCTTGTATGGGTAGGATGAGCTCATTAGCCTTCTGGCAGTCATCCTAGGAGAAGGACAACTCTGATTCCAAACCCTGTGAGGCCTTCCATCTAAGAGAAGGACACTCTAATAAAACCTCCATCCTCAGGACTTCGGTGCCAGTGTCCTAGGCCGTGGCAGATGAACCTTAGTACTAAAGGGTGGGTCCAGCTCTGCGGATGCTGTGTCTCACCTAAAAAAAATCCCTTGCACAGGCTCGAGGGTGCTATCCGCTAGCCTCTTTTTATCAGCGTGCTTGGAAAAGGCGCTGATGAGGAGCGTGGGTGGAGCCCTCCCTGGATCTTCGTTCGCGAAGCCTAGCCATACATACATATTCTAAGTTCTTTATGCTTTTGTAAGTGGGAAATAAAAAAATGTTTGAGACCTAAGTTTCTTTTTTTACTTTGAATCTCTGAAACCTTTTCTGAACGGTCAGAGGGAAAGCATCCAAAATGTACTGGTTTTTACAGTGCCATAGGGGAGTGATGATTCCAAACCTGGGCAGATGGAGCTCGTTTAGCCCTGTGAGGCCTTCCATCTAAGAGGTTAAACCTCCATCCTAAGGACTTCGCTGCCAGCGTCCAAGCTTGCTAGGCCCTGGCAGATGAACCTTAGGACTAAAGGGTGGGTCCAGCTCTGCGCATGCTGTGTCTCACCTAAAAAAAAAATCCCTTGCGCAGGCTCGAGGGTGCTATCTGCTATCCTCTTTTTATCAGCGCGCTTGGAAAAGGCGCTGATGAGGAGCGTGGATGGAGCCCTCCCTGGATCTTCATTCATGAAGCCTAGCCATGACGATAGGGGAATGAACACACTAACAGAGGCCATCCCATTTCCCAAATCAAAGTCCTTTAACATAAGATTCACAACTGTGTGTGACTTTTGGAAAAAATCCTTATCCAAACACTATTATGTCTTCTCAGCCACAGGAGTATTTAGTCAATAGTTGTGGTTCACCCTGCATTTGCTCTCAGCTGAGCTTTCCTAAAGCCCTGTCTGCCCTCAGCTCACATAGCCTTTCTGCCTTGGTACAACCTAGAGCTCTGGCAATAACAAAGGCTTTCACGTGTTGATATTTTTTTTAATGCACTCAGCACTTTATGCAAATGAGACATCTATTTTAAGAGATTTTGTTAGCATTTAAAAGAGGTAGGAAGAGAGATATTAAGTACCTATCTCTATATCCTAGCATTAAAACTGTTAATAAAACAGTTTACATTAGAAAAATGCGTAGTATTTTACTTTGTTTTTCTTTTTTGGTCATTTCTATGTCAGTGGAGGCTCTTTAGCCATGAGATTGTAAATACTCTTCTTCTGTAAGGCTACTGCAGGCTGCCATTTATGATAACTAGATTTGCCTAAGCCAGAAATGTAACTGCAGATGGGCAGGCTGTTTAGAATACCAGTCATATTGTCTGTATGAAGCTGGCAGCTCCATCCTATCTATGTGATGGTAGCTTTTCATATTAAGTTTGATTTCAATATTTTAGGATGATTTTTAAACAACTTGATCATCTCATTCAAATAACATCAACAGTTGCCGAATTAACCTCAGTCCCCAAAGCTGACCAAGGCTGCTGCTTGATTAGATACCTATATAAATTTGGCTTAATGATCAATAACATTGTCAACTGATCTGTTGTGTTTATAGTTTAAATGTCACTCTTCCTAGATCATTGAGCTCTTTGAATAAACAGACAAATTTTCTATTTCAAGTATTATGGCTACAGACTCTGTTTTGGTTTGTTTGGTTTTTTTTTCTAAAGGAGAATTGATGTCAGCCAAGGAAATAGGACTTTTCATCCATAAACACATACTGCTGCATGAAAGAGATGTAAATGTGCCTTAAAAATGTATCTTTTAGGAAACAGAAAATCTAAATCTCTCTAGCATAAAACCGTATTTCTGAATAAGGACTTGTCTGACACAATGCAAAAAGTATCACTGCTATCCTTTTTTCCCCTCCTTCCCCTTTCCATTGTCTTCAGACAGCATCACAGTTCAGCTGCAGTTGCAAACAGAGCAAAGCCACTTCACTGCAAAACAGGAGAGTGCTGCTTATTTATGGTACAGACAGGTATTTTAGAGGGTTGCCTCTATTCCATTTACCTCTTTTCATCTCCTGGAGTTTTTCCTATTCCCTTTGACTGCCTAAAAACAAAAGGGTAATAGTGGAAGAAAGTCCTGAGAGTTTTTGTGGCATTTGGTTGCCATAGCAGAGGTCTCTTTGCACACACAGCACAGTCCCTGTAGCCACAGTGAGCATCTTCCCTTGTCAAGGTAGTTTTTTTACCATTGGTAGAGCCACATAAAGGGCATTAATGCATTGTAGAGTCACATAAATGAGCCAGGGTGGTGAATTTGCTTTTGTTGTGCTCCCAAGGCAGTAGTAAGTGGTCATTGCAGACTGCAAACATACTCCTATTGAAAAATGTCTGTGTAGCATAAGATGAGGTTACCAGACAAATCACCAGTCCATACAAAATGCTATTTTGCCATTTGAGTTTTCTGGTATTGTAACAGCTGAGGATAGACTAATGCTGTCCTATGGAAAGTTTCTGGGTTAAGCTATAGCTAAGATCTCCAAGCATGCAGTGGGTAGCTCCTGCCATCTTATCCCAGATGGACATTGCTACTGGAATCACACACATTTCTAAGTCATTTGTAAGTCTCAGCAAACTCTTTGCATAATACTATGTGGCAACCAGTTATTCAGGGTAATTATTACTTACCACAACATACATAGTAACTTGTGGCTTTTTGCTTTATGGGGAACCAATTTTGCTTTGAAAGAATGAAGTAATAGGATCCCTATGTAATCCCATATGTATATTTTTTATATAGATATAGGAGAATTAAGCTGTTATTGCTGTGTTTTTTAAAAGCCTTGCTGTGGTGGAGACTGTTTGCTCCCTTGTCAAATCAATCTGCTGCCAGAATTTCTCTGAATTCATTCTTTTCTTCTCATGTATCGCTTTGGTTGAGAAGTGATCAAAACCAAGTGCAGTGCAAAATGTGAATACATCACTGATTTAGGCAATAGCTTAGGGACAGTTTATTCCTTCCCTTTTTTGCTTCCTTCATAAAGTTTCTCTCCCTTCATGAACAATAAACCTTAAATCAGAGCATTTCTTGAATAGGCACCTCTGATCATTTTAATTTTGACAGAAGAGTAATGTAAACGTTCAATAAATAGGAATTTTTAGAACTATTTTTCCAATAATTTATTGATCACAATCATTTTTATATTGTTACTTGTAGTTGCTCATCCATATGTTTTCATGGACCCTCATAAATTTCCCCATTTCTTGACCAATCAGCCTTTGGAGTGAAAGCAAATGCTTCCTTAAAGCCTGAATGTATTATATCCTCTAGTAGTTCCTTAATTATATTAATTTAAATCATTGAAACAGAAATAAAAGGCATTTTTTTATCAGAACTGTGTTGCTTCTCTTAAAGCACTCTTTATAGATAATAAATGTTATCTGAGCATGTTTTTGAACTACTCCACTAATGCCAATGGAAAGGTCACTTTTTGATATTTCTGTGGTACCAGAGATATAAATGGGATCAGCTACAGTGACACACTCTTCTGACAGTAAATTAATGATGAATGTGACATTATTCTGGCACTTCTGTCATTAGGATAGTAGCTTCTTCGTATCAGAGAGTAATCTGAAATATCAGTGGATAATCTGAAATTCATAAGTTATTATTATTTCTTACTATGCTTTCTCTGCAAAAGCATCCTTTTACCATCAGTAAGCCAGGATTTTTGAATGGTATTCTTCCATCTCCATGTTGAAGAGTAATATTATGAGGTTGCTTGCTGCTTTTCTGAAGTATTAGTATATTCTTGTTCTTGTATCTTGGAAGCAATATTCCTTGACCTTTTAATTTTTTATGATTGTGAGGAAGAAATATTTTTAATATAAGTTTTGCCAAGGGGGTTCTTTTTTTTTCTTAAATCTGTTTTCTTTAACCTCTTATTTGGTGTAAACCATCATAGTAGTTCTACCTCAGTGGAACAAAGGAGTGCTGCTTTGGTTCAATTTCTATTAAAGAGGCTTTTGAAAGTTTAACCACGCTATTTTTGTTTTATTCTGCAATATGCCTGTATGCTGAGTTGCAATAAGGCCACAGCAAAGAGGCAAAATATGAAAGCAAATTAAAAGTCTAAAGGACAAATTTTATCTTATTATTCTGTGTTTCATTTCAGTAATTCTTTATTCAAACTATCTTACCTATTAGCTGGTATTTACCCCATTTACCATCTCTCTCTCTTGTATAATTTTTGCAAGGATGTCTGATCACTAGAACATTTTTATTCTATTTTGGGACCTAAAAACATACAATGGAGGCTTTAGATGGCTGAACTGTGAATGCAAGAACCTGAGGCTATAGGTAGCTACACCTGTGTCACATGCAACTAGGGAGCCTTGATATTTTTCCTGCTTATACGTGCTATGGGTCAGTGCCAGATGCTTCCTGTAATTCTTAGTCTTCCTAACTCCACTGTTCCTCTGGCCTGGAAGCTAAGGAGTATGTGCATGTGTACACATGCATTTCTTCATGTGACAAAACTGAAAAATTTAAACTACATTTAAAAAATTTTGATTTGATATTTTATTGAAAATAAGCATCAATTTGATTTCATTTGGCTTTTACTGCTTGCCTAATGTAGGTATAAAGAAGGTAAAAATACCTCAAACACGTCTGTGTGTGGTTTTTTGTCTTATACATGTTTTTCAAAGTTTGTCAGTTTTTCTTTAAATTGAACAGATGATGCTGCTTAGCTGTCACAATGGATATTAACAGGGATGTGAAGGATGCTGATTTTAGCCAAACATTTGGTCATAAGGAAGCTTTCCATGCAATGAATGTGGCACTGGATAGAATCATCTATGTCATAAAAAATATAAAATTGGTAGAAAGAGACCTGTTAGACTTTGTTTACTGACCACTTACAGTTGTAGGACATAACTCAGCATAGCAATACTGCAAATGCAAGAGACACAGACCTTTTCAAAAGATCTGCTGTCCAATATTGAAAGTCAGTGTACAAATGGTACATCATCATTCAGATAATACCTGTGAAAAGCACATTTTAGGCTTACAAGGATGTAAGCTGCTGGCTGAATAGAGGCTAAATGCCTTGAGGAATCATTCCTTTGCCATCCTTAATTCTTCACTCATCCTTGTGTTGATAGATTATGAAGTGTTTTTTGGCTGTCACATACAGTAAAGAGTGATTTGTTTGTTCTTTTCTCCTTTGTGCCACCATTACCAGTTAAGGTAGACAGCCAGGTAATAGTATTACAATGCAGATGTGGAATTCTTGCTCTTGTCTGGTTACATACAGTGACATTGAAGTGAGAGATATTTTTATGAACATGCTAGTTTAATAAGTTGTGTCAGCTAAATCAATGTATGATTGTAACAGTACAGTCCTGTGGCTTCTATTTGAATAACTCCTGTAAGGCCCATCCTGTAATTTATATTTTAATTGTGGTTTTTGCTAGTACAGCAATAGTTGTCTGAGGCTATGTGCATCATTTACTACTAGTCTGAACTGACCAGGGAGCTGGCAAAGGAGAAACTGGGACAAGCCCACAATAGTAGCATTTTCAAAGCAGTTAGTACAGGCCCATTAAATCTTACCAAAGAGGAATGTTTTTACTCTAGTTTAACTCAGAAGTAAATGAATTTTGAGATCTTTGATTGCCTTGATGCAAATAAAAGGGAGAGGGGAGGGAAAGTGGTGGATTGTGGCAAGTAGCTTACAGAAAATCCAAACAACACTGTTTTAGTTTTGTTTACCTGGATTCTATCCACTAAATGATAACTCACTCATTTGATTTATTGTTGTAAGGGAGCTCAGAAAGCTATGTTTTTTATCAAAGCATGGTAAAGTTAAATTAGCTTAATTACTCATCTGAGGAATCCAGTAAAATGACTAAGGGAGTTTTAACAGGTTTACAGGTGAATCCAAAACTGAGCTTACACAAAAATGGAAAATGTGCTGAAGGATGAGCTAATTCTGTATCAGAGCTGCAGCCATTTGCTAGGGGAGCTTGCTGATTTCATTCCCATCAAGAAATATACACAGGACTGCAATTCCATGCCTTGCCTTGTGCTGACCTAAAGAAAGATCTGAAATCACTTGATGTTTAAAAAAAAAAGTCTTGGAGGTCTACAGTTGTGACTACTTATTTATTTGCATTAGATGTTCCAACCCATCTGTTCTGTTGTGCTCTGCATGTTCACTAGGGACTTAAAAATATACTACTTAAATATATTAGGAAATCAATGATTACTTTAACTAAACAAAATGATTACTTTTTTTCCTCTGCTGAATCCCTATCCAGAGATGTTTCTTACATCTTATTAAGTAGGATGATTTACATCTTATTAAGTAAGGTGATTTACATTCATCATATGCACTGTGTGCAGGCATTGGTTTGAATCCCAATTAAGGGTGACATTTAAGGACATCTGCGTGGATGTGTGCTAAAATAAAACAATATTTGTCCCAAAACTGAGATAATAGGAGGTGCTGGTGACTCTTCTTTCCTGTGGAAATAATATTAATTAAAAAAAAGAGAACTCTTTAAGCTCTGAGCATGCCTTTTGTTACAGGACTAACATAGCTCTCAGAAGGGTCTTGGAAAAATGTAAAAACTATTTAAGAGTTTGATGTAAATGTAAAACTATTTACATGTTGATATGAGAAAAGCTGCAAGGCTACCATTTTGGTAACTCTGATGACAAGGAAGCACCACTTAGTGCTCATACTGTACCCTTCTAGTTACATCAGTACATGGAACCGATCACACTCTGTGTCTCCTACAAAGCATACATCAGATTTCATCATCTAAGGCAATAGCTTTCATTTACAATTAATAACCTGTTATGTGTAAGCCTTGTCTGCACTTACAGTTGACTATGTTATCCTATGTATTCCTATTAAAAATGGAAAACATTTTGGCAAGGTTTGAAGTAGATGAGATGCTGCTAGAAGGGAAGAGTGTTAGAAATGTACTAAGATGTTGGAGGACTTACGGATAAACTGTGTCCTAATGAAATACCATCACGGCATAATGACAAGCTCAGGGTTTGTTTGTGTGGTTGGGTGTTATCCTACCTAGAAGTGTACTTTAATTTAGAATGTGTTTTGTTTATGCTGTATTTGCAGGCAAAGAAAGGAAACTATGCTTTCCTGTGGGATGTGACGGTGGTGGAATACGCTGCGCTGACAGATGATGAATGCTCTGTGACAGTCATTGGAAACAGCATCAGCAGCAAAGGATATGGGATAGCACTCCAGCATGGAAGCCCCTACAGAGATCTTTTCTCCCAGAGGTAAACTGAAACAAAGCTTGTTTTATAGGATTCCTCTCTACAACCAGCAACCGTTCATGGTTCACATTAATTCTGGCAATTATTGAAGAAAAGATAGTGAATAAGTGATAATAGAGAGGTTATCAGTTCAGGCTTCAGCAGAGCTTCTGCTTCTGCTCCATGTGCATCTGCTTAGGGAGGAGGGGACTGGAGATGGTGTGTGGCAGCACTGCCTCTGGCAGAAAAAGAACTGATAACCTCAGAGCTTTGTATGAGCTGGAGGAGAGACTGAAGAGAGATTTTTGATTCATGCTACATTTTTCAGGCTATGAAGCAATGTGTTACTCCCTGCAGTAAGCAAGTAATAATGCCCTGGTTTATCCTTTAGGGTGGAGAGACAGATTGAAGACTCACAATGGTCCAGAAAAACAAGAATTGCTGAGTATTGTATGGGATTGCCAAGACTATGAGATTATAAGACTATGCCATTTAGTGATCTCTGAGCTATCAGCTAGGAATATGTTTTCATGTGAATGTATACACTGAAATAAAAACATGCAGTTGTGCAGACATATGTGGCCTTAGCAGAAGGTGAGTTTTGCTTCAGGCATGGAACTGAAGCAAGATTTCCTAGACTGGCTTTTTCCTTATAAAAAGGAGTAAAACTCCAGCTGCATAACCAGAGACAAAGCTGCCTCAAGAGAAAGATTGTTAGTAAACAGCTAAAACAGTTATCAAACCAAATCCAAAATGAATCATTCATGGAGAGAAGGGATACTTCACAAGACACAAAACAATGATTAATTAGCAACTGTTAACACAGTAATTCAGGCATGAAGTAACAGCACTGAAGTAAAATCTTTTTGAATAAACTACATTTGCTGAAGTAAATGAGTTGGTTGCTGCCTAAACAGATTTGTATTAAGTGGCACACAAACAGCAGCACATTTAGCCTCTCGTGATTTTGAAATTATTGTGGGAGAGCAACAGTGGAGTGGGCTGAGCATTTTGCTAGTGGGACCAGCTGTTTCAGCTGAATGTAGCCAAAGCAGCCATAAGTAACTAGTATATGGTGATTTCCCTTGGAAATGCTTCTTGCATTGCAGTGGAATTTTTGACAGTCTCTTCTTTTTTCTGAAGTAACCCAGTGGAGTTCACCTGCTGCTGTGAGTAGAAAGAAATCCTGGTATAATAGAATTTCAGGTGAAGAACACTACACAGTGGTGGTGATGGGATGGAGTTTTGAATTGTGGGGTGGTAGTTTTAAGAACTATGTGATGTATGGAAAAGACCAAAAAGGTGTGGAAAAGCATCATTAAAAATAATATTTGTCTTCTGAAATTTCTGCAGGATCCTAGAGTTGCAAGAAAGTGGAGATTTGGATGTTCTTAAACAGAAATGGTGGCCACGGATGGGACGTTGTGACCTGAATAGCCATACCAATGCACAGACAGATGGGAAGGCACTCAAGCTGCACAGTTTTGCAGGAGTTTTCTGCATTTTAGCAATAGGCCTTCTTCTTGCATGCTTGGTGGCAGCATTGGAGTTGTGGTGGAACAGCAACCGTTGTCATCAAGAGACACCGAAAGAGGTCCATAACTTTTATTCTTATCACAATTAAAAGTAGAAAACATAAAAGAAAGAGAGAGAGAGAGAGAGAGAGTGGAAGTTGTGGGATTTTAGGTACTCTCATACAATAAATTTGATTTGTTTTGATTCACCAATACTAAGTTTTGCATATAACTTTTTGGGTGGTTGTTTCTGAACAAATAAAGCAAGCAAAACATGTCTTTTGTGCACATGGAAGGTGCCAAACTGACAGCCCTGGAGACTAAAGTCCTCTATTTATTTATAGAGCAGATACAGCATGGGCAGCAGCAGTGCAAACTTCCCCACATTGTCCCACCAATGTGCCTCAACCCTGACCTGGAGAGACCACCTTTAGGGGTAAGAGAGTAGTTCAGAAACATGCCCTTGGCCTCTCTGCTGTGAGTGATGGGGAGGCCAGTTATGGACACCCAGTTGTGCCATCTATGTTAATGTTTTCTCTGATCTAAGACACAATCCAGAGGCTGTGACAACCTTGCCCACTCTGCGCAGGCTGTGCGGCTGCCCAGCAGTTTGTAGCTGTTTTCCTTTATGGCTGACCTAGGCTGAATATGAGGAGCTACACAAGCAATTAAAAATAAACCAGCTAGCTATAATTAAAGCCATATTGCCATGACACTGTTTAAATGCTTCCTATCTTTTGAAATCAGTTTTATTTCTGAAAGTAGGACCCTGTGAGTAAACTAACCTTCATATGACATACTTTAGCTAGGAAAGCATACCTGAGAATTTCTTGGGTTTGAAGTTTTCATGCACAACAGCAAGTAACAATTAGGAATGCTATGATAGAATAATCAGTCCATACTAAGATCTCTCTTGCATGAAGCCTGTATTTTTTTTTTTTACATAGATTAAATGTTTAACAAACTAACCACTTGTAATTCTGGAGACATTGAGGTATTTGTAGGTGCTTTCATATTGGAACAGATGTTTGTTACAAGCAAATAATTGCAGCAAGCTGCACTACAGCTTGAAAATAGTACATAGCCCATCAATTCCAATCTATGTTTCTCAAGTTGCTAGGAATGCTACACTAATTGACATCCCTATCACCTGTAAGCAACTCTGGCAAATGAGATCTGAAGATAATGTGTTGCAGTCTGTAATGTCATGAAATATTTACCAGCAAGAGTCCATTCTTCTGAGTTCCTGCTTCTCCCATTTGAATTCATCCATCAAGAGCTTGGTGATAAACATCTGTACCATGTTTGTGGGACAAAGTGTCTTGCCTATGGCTCCACAATGCACAGTAGCAAAGGGGTAATTTTGGTAAAAGGAAGCACGTCTCCGCTTTGCACAATGCAGCACAGGGAGAGCATGAGTGTTCTTGCTTATAAAGAAGCTTTCATATGAACAGAAGTGCATATTTAATTGCTTTTTGATTAAATACTGTAACATTTTGTCCTGATGCCTTGTAGAAATCACTCCTACTGTAACTCCAAAGGCTCCACTCTATGGTAGAAATGCCAAGGCCTAAAGCTGAGCAGCAGACGGTTCGCTGCCTGCTGTGAAAGCCTGGCAGGGCAAGGGGCAAGGACATTGACTGAAGCATCCTCATGCTGCATCTGCACAAGCATTTGTCTTGCCCTGCTGTGCAGGGTGTTCCCCTCTCTACGCTCAGGAACTAGCTCCTCTGCATCTTTGTAGAGTAAGATGAAAATAAGCCCCAAAGGCAGTTTCGTATTGCTAAGGTGAAATAATTCACTCTTTTATTGCACAGAGTTTTAAAAATTCAGTTTCCATCTCTGAAAAAGGATCTGTCTTCCTGAGTTTAAATATTTAGGGTTTGCCCATCCCCTTCACTTCTCATTTTATATTTCAGAGGATTGTTACAGATCCCTGACTACCATATCCCACCTTTTCTCTCCTTATCACCTCTCTTCCCTCCTTTCCCTCCTGCGCTTTCTTGATTAGGCTTGCTTTGTAGATGCTCTTTTGCAGTTTCTGTGACAAACAAATACTTTTAAGCTTCCATTTTCTAAAGTATCCTAAAGTTACCTACACGGCAAAGCTATGCTTGGGAAGATCACCTGTGTGTGGGGCTGGGTATGCCCTTAGAGTGCAGCCAGTTTGAGTTACAGAAGGCAAACACAAACAAGCTCAGAATAGGGCAATGATGTGGGTGCTGCTGAGAGAGGGAACAGAGTCAGTAGGAGCCCTGAAGTGAGTAGGTGATAAGGTTGAACGAGAAAGTGCATGTTCCCGAGGAGGAGGGCTCACAGGCCAAGCTGGCCAGGAGAAAAGTGTGAGGAGGATATGTGAGGCAGGCAGGATGAAACATAATGAAGGGTCTCCAAAAAAGCATAACTGGGTGCAATGAAAAGCAGGAGCCTACAAGCACCTTTGGATCAGATCAGAGCAGCTGGAGGGAAGGTTGACTGTGACCCAGAGCCATGGATGTGTAGGGTCTTCAGGGATCCTCTGCTTAAATGTGACATAGCCACATTGTTGTTACCATCTACACTCTGTTTCCACCTGCAGCCTCTGCAGATCAGGGCATGGAACACATTTACCACACAGCCTGAGCTCTGAGTGTATATTCAAAGCCCACCCAGCCCTAGAGGGGGGCACCCAGGCCTGTGTCCCTAGCAGGGCTGGGAGCAGGGGCTTTGGTCACAGTGACCACAATATCCACTCAGATAAATTAGCAAATGAAAGTAGCAGATATTTCTTCGGAGATTAGTAAGCAGAGGTATTTTATTGATGTTCAGTTTGTCAGGAGGGATTGAAGTGGTGTAATGGCTACTGTAGTTAAGATAGGAAACCAAGTTTCAGAAGAGATCGTGCAGATTGGTTGAAGGTTTTCAATATGTTTAGGAGAACAAAGTTTCAAGATTTTGGAAAGGACAGGATCTAAGGATGAGGGGAGCTCCTGAGGACTCTGCTTGAGTTGGAAGCAGTGGCTGAGGATTGCTTAGGGGAACAAAAGCAGAAAGAGGATTTGATCTTCAGGAGGAGTGTATTCAGGATGTCTTATTTCTGTCACTATGTTATCTAGCATTTCTACAGCAATAGCCACAATAAAAGAGCTACAGAATGTACAGCATATACAGAACATTTAAAACTGCCTCTTATCTGCATCTGATACTCCAAGCCAAGTTGTTAGTTCAGCAATAGCTGCAAATTTAAGTTGTACTGATGATTTTCTTCTGCTTTTGGTAAGACTTCAGTAAAACGTAAGTGTTGTGATGTCACCTAAAACCTGTGAGAACTGGGTTTATATTCCAGCCATTTTTTTCTGTGAAGTGCAAAGCTTGTGGAAGATTCACAAAAGGGGCTGATTTTCTTGCAGACTAAGTTTAAATGTTGATGTTACTTTATGAGGTGAAGGACAAAGAGGCAGCATTTGACTTCTCTGACCCTTACCCTGTTAGGAGTTTTATAAATCCATTATAGAAAATTATAATGGATTCAGGATGGAATGAGGAGTTGTCATAACTTGAGGGGCTGTTGCATAATGTTCTCTCTTTGGCTTGACCTTCTGTATCATGCCAACAATTGCCAACTCAGAAAACAGAGAGATGTTGGGAAGGTGGACACATGACTGCTCTGGCAGATTTATGACAGGGCTGGGTGGCCACACAGTTTGCTGGAAAGAGAGAGAAAGGATTGTTTTAGAGACTTTCATTTTGTAATTCAAGAGTCTATGAAGTCTGTAAGCTGAAAGAACATGCACAGCCTTCCTTAGCATTGGAGAAATGTTTTCCACTGACATTAAGGTGTTAATATTTACCTGTTCATTGTCTTTTCCTCTTCCACTTAGTGTTCCTTTGACTTTTGTGCAATTTAGCCTAAGTCAATACATTGAGGTGTCCAAGGACTCAGATATCTGTGTGGTCTAAATCACAACTCTTAATTAAAATAAGTGTGAAAAATGTAGTGTTAACTATGTAGCTAGGAGGAGCAGGAAGCCTGTCTTTTGCAACCTGGACTTTGACATTAATCTATATACATTTGTAGAGGCTTTTATCGGAAGAGCTGTGTCAGATGGAGTCTTCTTCCAATTGGAGTATTTTTTACTTGCATATGAAGAAAATCTGCCCACTCAATTAAAAAAACAGTATTGTTTCTACCCATTGAGTCAGTTCATAAGTAATGTCCAGGAAAGATGGACTTCCTTTACTTTCTCAAAAACACAATTGCCATTGGTTTACAATTCTGTCATGCAAGAAACAGTGAAATTTCTTATTAGAAGAATGAAGGCTGGGTTGATTTTCTTTTTTTTGGGATGCAGATACAAGCTATTTTTCTTCTAATTGAAGCAGAATTGTAAAAATATTTCTAGTGAGTTCTTCTGTAAAAATCTTAATGTTATCCCTTTTAATTCTTCATTTAATCCTTATCAGATCAGATTAACAAAAGAAAGATTAGCTCCAATGTCAGGAAAAATTGTATAACTACAACACCATGCCGCGTTCTATTAAGGCTCAAGTTTTTAATCTCTTGAAGTTTGAAAAATATCTAGTAATGTTTAAATGCACTTACTATTTTCTAATTCTGGAACATTTACGTTTGGTCATCCTTTTCAAATCAGATTTTCTACAATTTATAAAAATCTTCTCTTAATTGTTGTTAATACCATCCTATACCCATAGTGAAATTCAGCCAGCTCTATCTCTAGGTGTTAAAATCTTGAATTTACACAGCTGCTACTCAGCCTGCAATACTTATACCTAATCTTTTGAGTTTGATAAGCTTCAGAAATTTGGGGAGTTGTAAAATGAGAAGTGAAAATTAATATTTATTTTGGAATCTCTGATCAGTAACTTAATGTCCCTTTTGCATAACTGAGCAATCAGATAAAGTTATTGAAACTTGGTGCCATAGACATTGTCAGGTACTATTCCCCTTGAAGATTGTTACTTCTGAGATCTCTTCAGAACTATTATGAAAGCACTCCTAGTTTATCCACGTACTAGCCTCCTAAATAATGAAAGCATAGAAGCAAAGATAAAATATCATATTATTTATGGAAAGAAAGTTGAATTCCTGTATTTTGCAATGTGCACACGATATATTCACTGAAAAAAAAATTAATTGGCAACCCCACTTCAGATAAAATCACTCACTTCTACAGGATGATTTTTTGCTGGGGACTGATAATTGCTGCATCTTCCCTAAAAGGTGATGTATGATTCACTTATATCTTTGAAAGTCGATGTTAGAATCATCTCAAGAAATATTTGGTTTGATTCTTTCTTAGCTCAGATAATATAAATTAGAGATGTATTTTCTCCAAACTGGCTGTGCTACTCCTAGAGCTGTGAGTGTTTCAGAAATGGTACCCAGTGTGTTTGCAGCTTTGTAGTGCATGAAGATTTTGGTTAAAAAATAGCATAACTTTCCACTTCCTGAGTTGCTCTTAGTCATTGCCTCATAACCTGTGTCAAATTTATAATTCATTAACAATCACAGTCTTCACAGTTTAGTTTGTGATTTCTTAACTTTCTTATGCTTCTGCAAAATCACTTTATTCAACACTTTTCACTTTTCTGTTCTCACTTTTTATTTTTAAAATATTAAAAAGGGGCAGCAGTTTATATACTGTCCAGAGTGGAAAGAGACTTGTGTACTAGTAACAGCATCTTCTTCCTGTTTCCTGCCATTCCCAGCTTAATAATGTTTTAAATATTATTGAATCTCAAGGGTCTAGACTTGGCAATACTTTCTAGCTCTATAGGCTGGTGGGAGGTAGCAAATTTACTCTAAAAGTTGTTGCAAACCTCTTGGCAGTATGCAGGATGAAAGAAAGAAAACCTGTATCTCTGGCCAGGGCAGCCTTGTTTGATCTGCCTTAAGCTCCCTCTTTCCATGTTCAATGATATGCAAATTCTAGCCTACCTCAAAATTCCATATTTCCAGCTTTAGCAGTCATGAAAGTTACCCACTAGGACTCCTTTGGTAATAGAAAACTGTGAAACCCAGTGTACCTTAGAAGTGGAAATACGAACTGGCAGATAATGAGTCAAATCAAAATTTGTCATTGCTAAGAATTGTGGTTTGCACCATATTCATTGTCACTTCAGTTGTCCAACCAGATATTATTCCATGGTAATCTCAGCTTCCTTACCTTCAGCGTGGTGTCAGCAGTGTTGTTTTTGATTATTAAAGAGTGTTATGCTTTCACCATTACTTTCACTTTCTTTGTCTTTTTCTTTGTCACTTCATTTACCTTGTCTCTTTTGTGGTGTTATCTTTTTATCTGACAATTTGATTCCCCTGGGATGGTTCCTTTTGAGAATGAAAGGAAACATGAGATCATTAAACTGATATTTTATTTTCCCTTCATTGCATGTCCTCTATATTTTATCTTGGTTTTATTTTAAATTATTTTTTTCTGTATTTTTATGACATGTCTGAAATCTTTGTACATTTTTTGCTCAGTTGCATATAAATGATCATTTGTTTGTACCACTGTATTGTATTCTACTTTTCTAAGAATAAATAAAGTTTTTTGGGGGAAAATAAATCATGCAAACACTGGCAAAATAATGCATTTTAATGCCATCTAGAAATTCAGTTTCAAGCTAGCTTTGAATATAATAAGCTGAGAAACTTCATTGAACTAGCATTTTTAAATCAGCACAGCGGTGTTATGAATCAGTCATCCCAGAATGTGAAGTTTAATGTTCTTTGATGATGAAGTATAAGCTGGAAGAATCAGTTAAAGAAGAATAAAAAAAAAGAGGAGGGTATAATGTATAAATTGCCTTGTACAGAATCTGATAATAGCTGGAAGGGCATCTTACCTAACTCAGTGTTGACTTCTTACATGAGTGAAGAAAGAGGGTTTTCTCCTTAGAGGTCCCTAGCAGTGAGGCAGATATTCTGTAATATCTGGTCACAGACAGTGTGCTCATCCAGAAGCCAAGAAAATCAGTCAATTCTTGCTATTGATCACCATAGATTTAGGTCAGGGCTATAATGGATTTAAAAGTGACATGTCATCCCTGTGATTAATGACACCAGGGCTCAGGCTTCTGCTACCAAAAGCAGTGTTGAAGCATTCACCTTTGGTTCCAGCATATTTCCTTAGCTGCAAGGAAGAGATTTTTGTGTTTGGTTTAATTTTTCTCTCTGTCATGTAAGAAAACCCTGTTAATGAAATTCTTAGGGGTATAATCTGCATTTACTCAGCATGGACCTTAGGAGGGAGGGGGGAAATCAAACAGAAATAAGCTTAAAAAATGAATGTTGCCATGCAGGGAAGTCAGTAAGAAACAACCTGTTTAAAGTTCCAGTTTGGTAATGAATTTAAGAACTATCCAAGGCTGCATTACATCACCTATCTCAGAGAACTTCTGTGGCTACTCATGTGCTTGGCATGAGCTTATGCATTTTACTGAATTGGAGCCTTAATAAGTCAGATTCTTTTCATGTTTGTATATTTTATCTCAGCCAACAGTGATATTTTAAAGTTGAATTTTTGAGGGGGAGGGGTTGAATGTTCAGTAATAACTAAATCAGTAAAAATTTTAAATAAAAAAGGCATAAAATGTGACTGTTTTCTCAATATTTTTCCTCATATTTTTGTGGTTTGTAAATTACCTTAGGTCTTGATCCAACTAAGCATTTAAACATGTACATAAAATTCCAATAAGAGTTTGATGCTGATCTCACCCAGATCACCAAAACGCTTGTAGGATCAAGCTTGAGTTGCTTTGAAACCTACATGTAGAGAACATAAAGTTATATATGGATTGAAGTGATTTGCTGAAGGTTGAATGTCTTGTACAGTAATACCAACAAACAATTTATAAATCTATACATTGAATTTAAATAATTTTATAATACCTGAAATACCCTGTGCTCAATATTAGCAAAATATTAAGGAATCACAGGAAAATGTATTTTAAAAAAAACACCACCAACAACATGATGATTTGGTTATGATTTTCTGTAAGTTCAGGACCATATATAGAAAAGACCTACTTGGACTTACTCAACAAGTACTATTTCTTCACAAGTATTCAGTATCCAGCAGTTCTCTTTTGGGAAACTGGTGTCCAGATTTTTATTATGCTGAGCTATTTTAATGATTTGGCTGGCCATGTCTTTTCTCATGTTGAAATAGGAGCTTGGGCAGTTTCCAAAATGTAGCCTTCAATGGTGATGCAGAAACCTTTTCAAAATTCAGTTTTTAATTAAAGCATTTGTGGCTAATAGTCAGGAGTAAGAGTTTTCTAAGGCTTTCACATAGCTGGAGTGGAGAGGCTTTGCAAGGCAACTATTGCTGGGTATCAGGCAGGTTGTTTAAGTGACTCATGTCTCTTGTGCCAACTTTCTCTTGTACTTCTGGCATAATAGGAACAAAATGGCAACTTTAGGGATTTGGATTTGACTAGGCTGGAATGATGAAGAAGGATGATGATAGATCAATCTGTTATGCCTGATGCTGCAGTAGAGTAAATCAGACTGTTAAAGAGTAACATTGCTTTGCTTTGGGCTCAGTAGAGTGAAAAATTACATCCCTTATGGACTAGATAATAATTTAGGATTTAAAAGCTGTGTAAAGCAATGTAAAGAATCCATTAATTTTTAGTGAGTTTTGGAACATAACGTTTGTGAATTTAATCTTTACTTTGTAAAAGAATCATCTGTCACCTCACGGGGTGGTTTTAGATGTAGTTGAATTCTGAAAACACCACCCTCTTCAGGGCTATGCTCTTTGGTTGCAGTGGCTAGAATTTGCTATTCTAAACAACCTGAGCAACCTGGTGCCCCTGCCCATGGCAGGGGGGTTGGAACTAGATGATCTTTAAGGTCCCTTCCAACCCAAACCAGGCTATGATTCTATAAACCAGAAGTATAAGTAATAAGTATATATTTACTGAAAGGCTTGACATTAATTACATTATTAGCCTCACTATCTTGATCCTTTTTTTTTTCTTCCCACATCTTCCTTTCTCTTTCTATCTGGAGATGGTCACCGGTGTGAGGTTGGGCCTCAGAAGCATGGTGAGAATTTAAAATATACAGACAGTTGGTTTGTTGTTGAAAAATGCCTGCACAGATGAATCCTTGCTAGTTTTCTCCTCATCTTTACCTCTCCCTTGGAACTCCCCTTGGACCTAACCTTTGTGGTGTTGGAAATGCCTGTAACTACAACATATGCAGTTGTGTGCACAGTAAAGGTTTCTCCATGTGCAAGTTCTCCTCCCTCCTAAAAGAACTCCTTTGCAGAGACACTGGCATGCTCATGAACCAGCACTCATTCGGTACTGCATTTTGCTGCTTGTCTTGAAAAATGTTTCTTTGCATTCTTTTACTGTCCTGTGTATTTTTTAACCTCATGTAAACTGTGGAAACACCTGTATAATGTAAGCCAGTCATATTCTTTATAGTTGAGTTTCTTCTCACACTTGTGAACCAAGGTTGGTAAGGATTTTGAAGATTGAATACCTCAACATGAGGCTCAGTGTCCCCTTTCATACTGCATAACAAATGAGGTTGCTATCACAACCTCTTACCTTGTGGGCTTGAGTCTGCTCTTGATAGTGAGAACTAGCCAGTGTTTCTCTGTGATTTCACTTAGTTCATGGGTTGTGATGAATGTGGGAGCAGATCACTGCAAAGCACTGTGGGGCTACCTGATGTCACCTAATGGGACAAAAAAAGGCAGATGTTTAGCTGGTTTAAATTGGTGTGGTTCATCAGCTTCTATGGCCTGGTGGGGAGCTTAGTGTTCAGTACATTTTTGGACAAGACTCACAGGTGCAAACCAAAGGATAGTTGCAGCCATCTTAATAATTAGAACTCTGGCTAGGTGTGATTTCAGATTAGATAAATCCAACCTGGGTAAGGAGGGCAGCATGAGTGTGGGAAGATACAGATTGCCTCATGAAGCTCCTTGCTACTTGTTGAAATTCTGTAGCAAGTCACTGTAACTTGATTGGTCTCTAGGTTTTTGGTAATAGTTTCTTACTTTCACCTATTACAGATATTTTCTGGAAATGTATTTGAAACAATTTTATATCATGTTAATATCATCTTTGCAGTATTCTGTTATTTTTCACTTTTGGGGGGGATTTACTTTGAAAAGAATATTACTGTCTCTTCATAAAGGAATATCTGCTCCCTGCTGGGGAAGAGCATCTCCTAGTGAGTAAGGTGGCCTTTTGTACATAATTTTTGCTTTGAAGATGATTACACATTGAGTGAAATTAATATATTGCAAAACTCTTTTATCCCTTCAATTGGATAGCGGTCCTCAACTGGACCTCAACTGATGACAGACTCAATGCATTCCTCTAACAGCTGTTTTATGGATGATAGCTTAGTTAATTGCTAATTTAAAATACATGATATAGCTTCCACTTATAAGAGCAGAAGCTTGATTGCAGAGTTGGGCCTATTTAGAAAAGTAGTTTTTCAAGTAGACTCTTGAGGTGCATCTGTACTTCTTTCTAATAAGGTACTGCTATGGTCAAACTGGCACCTAGCAGAGTACACTCAGAAACCACTCAGCAAATTTTATGTAACATTAAGTGCTATTTGACTAGGTCAGTTGCCTGTGTTAAATTAATGACAGCAAACATACATCATGGCTGCATCTGTTTACATGTCTCTCTGCATTTCACTGCATTGTCGACCATGGAATCTCTAGAATAATGAGTGTGGCAAACTGAGTCGGATTAAAAAGAGGTTATTTGTATTAATATAACAATGCTGTGTTGTCATTGTTTTGCAGCACATCTATTACATTTATCATAATGTCTTTTTCTTCTCGAGCAAGCCAATTATGTCTGGTTTTGCCACTCTGTCAGAGCCTTCTTGAATAAATTAAAATTACAGCTTTATACATGCAGTAGCTGTCATTGAAATTAATGATAATGACCCTGGGTGAATTGAGAATTTCAAAATAATCTTAAACAAATGTACATATGCAGAGCTGCTGCTTCTTCATTTCTCCCTAACAAGCTAAATTGTTGAGCCCATGATGGTCTGAAACCCCAGTGAAGCTGGTAGCTGGATGGAGCTGTGGGCTTTGATGCTGTGCTCAGAAGAGAATAGCCTGTGGGTACCTGAGCAGGAAATATTTGTTGTTTCAATTTTATTTCTCTGCTTTGTTTTTTGATTGTGTGTTATTGTCTGTCCGTTCATGGAAGTGCCTCAGAGGCTTCCTTTCTGCCTAGCTGGGTCCGTGTGTGCCTTCCATCATTTCTGTCTCATAACTGCTGATACTTGCATTTTTTAACATGTGTATGGGTTTTTATGGGTGGTACAGGGACTGGCTTGTAACCTAGTCATGGTCAGAAGATGAAATGTCCATCTGAAGGTGGTGTTTGAACCCAAACTGAACCCAATTTGAACCCAAATTTTGAACCCAAGCCCTAATCACAAAATTGCTCTATTTTTTTTTTTAAATAGTTCTTTGACAGAGTGAAAATGCAATAATAACATTTATGTCTTGGTTTCATTCTCTCACCATAAGATAGTGCTTTATAGTGTCACCCCAGACAGAAACAAGCAAACAGACAGACTAGCAATGTTCCATGATTGATAGCTTAAGACTACATTACTTTAAAAGCATTATTTCATGCCTATCTCCTGAGGCTTATTAAGAGCTGCATTAACAACAGGCTTTTAACACTTGACACAGTTATCAGCATCTGACCTGGAGGTATTGACACATTCATGATAGTCCCTCAGTGCATATGCCTGTCTGCCCATATTGCCTATGTTTCTGAATTTTTAGTTCTTGATATTTAGGGTCTTCTCTTGTAGTCTAGTGGTTTATTTGTGTGTATGGTATGCAGATGCAACTTATCACAGGTTTCACATAGTTTTAGCATCAAATTTCTGCAGATGTTTAGCCTTCCTTTTGGGGCATTTGTCTCCCTTTTTGGTCTTACTGAAACAGTTTCATCAGCTTGTGATGTTTTATCTCTTCCAGTGACTTCTCCTAAACTTGTTGATAAGATCAGTGAAATCACAAGCAAGAGAAAGATGCCACATTACTGTCTTTAATAAAAATATTTTTCTTGAAAATCTTTCCTTTGGAAAATCCCAGCTGTTTTAAAGCCTGGCAGCTGAACAGTATTACCATTGAATTAATTGTGTTTAGAGTGATGTAGGCAATTAGTTGAAAACTGCAGCCAGTAGCTCCTTTCTAACACTCAATGAGATGTCTCTCAAATTTGATAATGTTAACTGACTCCAAACCTCCCAAGTGGTTTCATATTCTTTCAGTCTTGACTGCCCACATGTTTTTATTAGACCCTGCTGTCAAAAGTCACACAAAATAAGCTAGAAAAAAAAGTATTACTCTGTAAATTTCTGCATTTATATCTTGCCATAATTTCTCTCCACGTAACAAAGCCAAACTTGGTAAGTCTTGAAAGGGAATTATAGTTTCTTGTGGGTATGGTTGTGCAGGGTTAGTCATTCCCACATAATTCTGGTGAGCATCCTTCAAATCCATACGAATGGTTGTCATGGTGTACTCCTGCTGTCAGTCATAGGCCATTGAACAGAACCTGTCATTCATGATCAAGTGCTCGGGAGGTATCAGAAACTTGTCCTTCATTCACCCTTTCAGAACTTAAAGTTGTTGGGGAAGAATTGCATTTAAATTGGTATTTATGAACAAGAGCTTCCTGACCTGAAGCAGTATTTGGTTAGTTGTTTTCCTTAAGCTTGAGGAGCATAAGCCTGTATTTATAATTAATTTTCCTTACACGTGACAATTTTTCTTCCCTTCACTAATTAATTTCTTCAACTGATCCATTTAGAGTACAACATTAATATTGAAAAGAGAATTATGAAGATAGCAAAAGGAAAAGAATTTGACCTCTTTCTGGCAACAAAAGTGTGTATATATATATATATCCAATGTAGCTATATATGAGAAGTGAAGCTGAATTGGCATGAAATGTCTGAGATGCGATATATGAACTAAGTTTTGCACGTTAAGTACAAAAAAAGAAAGAGAAGGCATCTTCAGTAATGTGTCTGCCAGAGACACTGGAGTTTTAAATTTGGAGCTCAATTCATTCAGCTCTTGAAGAGACCTAAGTGGAGCTGAAGCCAGAAACCTTTTGGAAGAGAAGCAGTAAGGCTTCCCCCAAGCTTCCTTTGGATAAAGGAAGTGTCTGTGCTAGAAAACCAGCAGTTCACACTCCACTAGGGCTTCTGTGGTTTTTTTTCCATCAAACTGTCAAGTCTTGTGCTTCTGCCATTCCCTAGCTCCAAGCCTCAACTTATTTATAGGGATTTATTAATTTTAATTCATTACTTTTGTCAGAAATGCAAAAATAGAGAACAATTACAGCATCAGAAAGCTTGAAAATCTTTTGCAATGCTGCATTACAATTTCACAATTAAAGTGGCAAAGCCTCAGGAGATTAAAAAAAGTGTAAACTGAGTGTTTAATAGCTGAAACAAATAGCTCTTTTTTTTTTTTTTTTAGAATTATAGAACTAAAAATGAAGGAGAACACTGGACTGATGAGGGAGCAGAACCTCATAAGTTTTGTTTTTTCTGGCTTTATTATCATTTAACCCTTTTCTCATTTACCTTGTTACTTTTCAGTAACATGTGCTTTGTTACTGAATTCTCCAGGAGAACAATGAAGGAAAAGAAAGATGAGGTTTACAGAATTCACAAATTCTGAAAGCTTGGGTTGTCAAATAAAGCTATGCTTTATTTTAGCTAAAGCTAAATAAAGCCTTCAGTTCTGGAAATCTAGGAATTCAAGGCAGTTTTCTAGCATGTAAGAGAAACTAATCTTTTGAAGGGTTTCTGATTTTTATCTCAAGTTTTTTTAAAGCATTGGAAAAATTGTTTGTTCAACATCAAGAGAATTTCATACAAAGCTTGGCATTTAGTTATTTAGCGACTCTTCATCTAATAAGACAAAGAGAGGAACCTTTACAAATATATTGTTATTATTCCTCAGAGACAGAGTTGTTTTCCTTAACCTTTACAACTGTTTTATTTTAACAACAAAAGGAAGGAATAATGTGAATTTCTGGGCTCTCAGAAGCTTTTAAAAAGTTTTCTCGGACCTTAATAAGAAAGTTGTCCTTAATGCTAAAGACAGAATTAGAAGTAGGCAAATGAAATCCACAACCTTACCTCTTAAAAAAAAAATCCCAAGCATTTACTACCCTACTTACTTCATCAAGTGTACCCTACTTACTTCATAAAGTGTTATGTTGTAGATAAAAATATGATGTCTGTGTGCAGGAATTATGTTTGTCTTTTTCTTGTTAATGAAAACTTTAGCACAATGAAGCATAAGCAACTTCAAATCCACCACTTTCTGAGGAATGCTGTCCCAGGGCTGGACTATGCATAGTAGAAGAGGACAATCCTGTTAGGCCAGTGGAGGGAAACAGTCCAAATAATCTGGTCCTTAATAGCCACTTTGGTTTGGACCAGGAGATGTCTGTTAAGAGCATCCCATCTGTGGCTCTTCATGTTTACATCTTAAAAAAAAGCTAAGCTAAATATATAACCAGGATTAATTAATCCTTTGAATTTTATGACATGTTGTGCACAGATGCTCCAAATGGAGAGCACCCTTCATTCACAAATTTGTTTTTATTCTCTGTAAATACTTAATAAATGCATATTGCAGATATCTACCTTTTCTCCTGCCTTGGCTAGTTATCCCAGTCACATTATATTTGTTCCCATACCAAAACAGGATGGAATATACTTAGAATATGCTTGTAGTCAACACAGCAGTATGCTGCTGGACATCTGTGCAAAAGGAACTCCCCAAAGATGTCGAGCTCTTACTCCCAACAAGACATCATATAAGAACACTTCTCACACTTATCCCCCGTCCACAATTTTACCTCAAGAAATAGAAATAAATACAAATGTGAGTGAAATCCATGTAATCCTGTGGCTGTTGTATCACAAATCCTTAATTTACTGAGATGCAGACTTTATGAAAGAGCTTCTGTATCATCAGCTTGGTGGATTTCTAATTCCCTGAATGAAGAGCCTGAGAGGTGAGGTGTGGCTTGTTGGCAAGAAGGATTTAATGAAGCTACAGGGGTTACTTCATCAAGTTTTGTGCCACAAAAGTTTATTTTTTATTTAGTACTTATTGTCCATTGTTTTTCTCTTGCTCAAAATGATCTAATTAAAGAATTTGGCTGAAAAGACATTTGTTTTTTTTAAAAAAATGGTTTGTTTCCTTGATAAGGAAGATGACATTCCCTGGGTTTCTGGGACCTTCACTGGGATTTTGGTGGATTTGTGATGTAAATTAAATTGGAATGAATTTTCTGCTGATTAGCAAAGGAAGTGTAACATGCAGCTCAGCCCTGTAATTGTTGAACAATTGTACTCCACTTGAAATCAATATGGATTTAGCCTAAGCTAAGGACACAGGTTTGGGTTAATCATCATGTAACACTAATTCATTTCCAAATCTATGCAGAGATCATGTGGTGTTAAATTACAAGGTTAGACTCAAATCTGTAGTTGACATTGACTGGAACCAAGGGCTTTGGAGTTGACTCATCAATTCACAGGTGAAACAAAGTTGCATACGAGTGGATACCACTGGAATAATACTGTAATTCTCTGTGCTCCACCTGGCACCTTGTATTTTTCTGTTCCCAGAACCTAGGTTTTGGTGTGAATCAGAGCATTTGCAGGACTACTGGTGTTGGGTTTAACCAACATGTAAGCACACATTGATCTGTGGACGATCAAGGATTACTGGACTGTATGAAAGTTTCAGGTAGTCCTACTTAGGACTGGAATCTTGCTGGCAGCTGAGTACAATTACAGATTTCTGTCAGATCAAGGAATTTCTCCAGTCCCAGGACTGCTGAGCTTTTATAGATGCTTTGCTGCTAGTCTGCCCTATCTTACCCTGGCATTAAATAACTACAACTGGAGAGAATAGCTGTGCTTTATGAAATATAGAGAAATTACATACTATAATACCTTTGTATTGGCAGTACAATGCTAGCTATTAAAATTCAGCCATACAGTATCCCAGGTGGTTGACTTTACCCTGCCAATATTGTTGCTTTGCAATTTGAGCATCCCGAATGCTGCACTGAGGTGATAAATAACCCATTGTATGTCACTGCTGCTTCAGGTTTGAAAGACAACTTCTTTTGTGCTGTTTCTGCATTGAAGCTGAAACATGTTAAGTGGTCCCAAAAGTCCTTCGAAGTGACCACTCTGTGAGCCTTAGGCATTGCATTCACAGAAGATAGCGATGCGTTAGCATCACTTTGCCAAGCTCTGAGCACAGACTTTTACCAGATGACATGTCAAGATGACAGACATCATAGTTGGTCACACAACTGTTCAAAATACAAATGAGTGTTCTCCTCCCCAGGGCTGCCAGAGTGGGTAGTGCTGTTTTAGTAGGTCTATGGACTGCCTCACGTAGACGACCTGCTGGGAAACAAAGACCACTGCCACAACTCCTTGCCAGTAGGAGTTTGACACATGAACCACCTACCCTGGACTCAGCTAGGCTGTACATAGTGTTTTTCTGACATGTTCTTTAGAAAATGAAATCCACAACCTTACCTCTTGGTGAGCTGTCTTGTGGTTACAAGGTGGTGAGCTGCTCACTGGAATTTGGAGTCCCAACTTACCTGTTGGCCTGCCATGTGCTTTTCTTCTGGGCTTGTGCAAGGTGAGCCTAAGGGCTTGTGGAATGTGCTGGTCCCTGATGCCTGTTCCTATTAGTTAACCAGAGCCATCAGTTTACCTCCAAGATGGGACTGACAATATCAGGGGCTTTTACGGGCTGTGATTGAGCTGGAGCTTTCTTCAACATGTGTTTCTCAGCTGGAGATGTTGGGCAGACCTTGAGGCTTTGTGCAGGCACAGATGAAATCAAAGTGATGTAATGAATGTACAGCAACTCCTATCACACAGAGGAAGTGTTGGGGGAGGGGGGTGGATGGGATTGGAGATTGTGTTTGGACTGATTGTTCTGGTTTCTTCCTCACTAGGACAAAGAAGTGAACCTGGAGCAAGTCCATAGACGCATGAATAGTTTAATTGATGAGGACATAGCCCACAAGCAAATCTCTCCAGCATCCATTGAAATCTCAGCCTTGGAGATTGGTGGCATGCAGCCAACTCAGACCCTGGAGCCGGTACGCGAATACCAGAACACACAACTTTCTGTCACCACCTTTTTACCAGAACAGACAACTCATGGTGCCAGCAGGACACTCACAGCTGCCTCTGGCAGCAACCTGCCGCTGCCCCTGAGCAGCTCAGCCACCATGCCCTCCATACAGTGTAAACACAGGTCACCAAATGGAGGACTATTTCGTCAGAGTCCCGTGAAAACCCCCATCCCAATGTCATTTCAGTCTGTGCCGGGGGGAGTCATTCCAGAAGCAATGGAGCCCTCTCACGGAACATCCATATGATGAAAACAAACAGTAAAACAACCAGCAGAGCTTTTTAATACAAACTTTAAAAGAAACAAAAAAAAAAAAAAAAGAAACCCACACAAAACAACAAAAAAAAAACAACCAACAAAACAAACTCTTACATTTTTCTTGTATATACTTGTAAATAATGAAAGAATGAAGTGGGGTAAAAGTGTATTTTGAATATTCCCAATTTTCAAAGTCAGTAAAAAACAAAAAAAAATCAAACAAAAATGTATGAATGACTTTGTAAATTTTGTTCTATATGAATAAAAAGGCAAACTACTTGTGATCGTTCTCAAGTGCCAAAGAAGACCAGTTACTGGGACTGAGGGCCGTACTTTTTTTTTTTTTCTGTGGATTTCAGCTCTTATTCCCTTACTGTTCTTTTATTTTTAAGAGCAAAAAAAATATCTGTTTCTTGCTAGAACAAGTTCATCATGTTCAGATTTCGCCTTTCCCCAGAACCGTATTTTAAAGTCAAGATGGCAATTCACTCAGAGAATTTAACAGCTGGTATTAGCATAGCAGTAGCAAATGTTTAAAACATGAATTAGAACTAAAATTCAACAAACAATAAACACACAAAAAAGAAGAACTTTTTTCCTTCTAACGAGGATTTAAACTTCCACATAGTTTCTAAGTTTAAGCACAGGATTATTGAATTGTGTTTTTACATGTCTGCTGTGCTATGTTGCTCTTTTCATTTAACCTTCTGTGTTTTATTGTATGTATAATATCTATTGTATAGATATTATATATATGACATATATATATAAATGCTTTGAGACACAACAGGTTTTAGGTTAAGAGGAAGGCTTTTAAGAAAAACTGATCAGCTCTTTTGCCTGAAAGGAGTGAGACAAGGAAGAGCTTTAATGGGCAGGAGATAATGGTGTTGCAGTGACTGCACTACTCTGGTGCCACCTCTTTCTTTAGGATTTCAAGGAATTTGCTGCATAATGGATGCAACACTCTCTGTTGAAGTCATATCCCTAAATGACTAGGCTAAGCTCATGACTATAAGCACAGATCTGCTTTTTTTTCCTGTTGATTTTGTAAAGAGAAACATTTTCATGGCCCTGGTATAATCTTGGTAGAAAAGGCTGTAAAATGCCTTTTATTTTTTTTGTCTTTGAAACACAATCAGAGGACAAAGAGCAACACATATAGTGAAATTAATGTCTTGTTCTGCAAATATTACCAGTGCAATTACATCTGACAAAAAAATGCAAACCCAAACCAAACCACATTCTTTCCTTCCCAAGTAGTATGACTGAGATAACTGATCCCTGCCTTCCTTGCCCACTGTTGCTAATGGACCATCACTATCTTTCAGGATTGGGATAATTTAGTGTCTTCTCAAATGTATCCCTATAGCTAGGTTGTGATATCCTTTTGTAGCCAGAGTTCTTCACTTTATTAAAATACTGCTATTTGGAAATGCTGTAGATCTTGGTGCAGCAAAATCACTGCCTACATTAAGGTGAATAATCATGTTTGAACAGAGGTGAAAATGCTTTCACATCCCAAGAAATCTGGGTCAAGGGTTTGGTAAGGGTTTGGCTTTTTTGATAAATAAACATTCCATTGAAGGCTCCTAATTTGATTTTCATAATTATGCAACAGGTATATTTACAGAGTGATAGAAGTCCCCACATTTTTACTTTTTTAGCTTAAGCAGTAGGGAAGAAAAGTCAAACTGTGATATAAAAACACCCTAATGGAAGAGCACACTCAGCATACTCCTTTTTAAATGAGGCATATTGATAGTGAGCTTACAGAAGGAGTACTCTTGCAGGGATTAATTTGTCTCTGTTGTCAAGCTGGTTCCTCATGAAGAGAGTGCGATTTTGCAACTTGGCACAAATTGTACTACTTGCTTCAAACTAATTAAAAATTAATAATGCTCTAGTCAGCTGACTAGATTTATCCTATTTAGAGACTTGGCCAACACAAGCGTGGGGTTGTTTCACTTTTCTTTCATCATACTTTTTCTTATCATTATCTTAACAAACCTATGGCCACAGGAAAAAGTAGACATTTCTTCCCCTAATTTTTTCCCACTTTCCCTGAACAGCTAATTAATTATGGCAGAAGTAGCTTCACAAAAAGACTATGCACATCTAGGTATCTGTACAGACATTTAGGATGAAGCGCACAACTATTTCCTTTGCATAAAGCCCTCATTTTTATTACCAATTTGAGTAAGAATTTAGCAGCTGCAGGGGAGCATGCTCCAGAAGAGGTTGAAGGAGATGCTTGTATAGCTACAAAGGTGCAAGCTAGGGCTTTGCTGGAGTAGATACTCCTTCCCCAGCAGTGTCAGAACAAGGTCATTGCCCATTGTCCTGAACATTCTCCAGAGTTCAGGTGGGTGAGCAGCTCACTTGACCACCTTGGCAGCACAAGGCACTTGCCTCTCACTTGACCACCTTGGCAGCACAAGGCACTTGCCTAGCCACATCCTTCCTTTCCAGATGGTGAAGAGCTGTGGTAAGCTGCTGGCTCTGTACCATTGTTGTAGCAGACAAGCTTGTCAGAAGTTGTCTGAGCTGCTCCCTTGCTGTTTCCTCACAAAGTGTGCTATTTATTTGCTGCAGGAAAGCTCAGAGCAGGGGATTGAAACTCTCCTTTCCTGAGGCATCATGGCTTTCACAAAACATATTAGATCTTTTTCATACTATAGTCTAAACAATTGTGTTGAATAATTTAAACTGGACTGCACTTGTGGAATAAATTGTCAATACAGTTTATTTTGGGGATTAACTATAACATTCTCCATATTCAGTGTTCTCCACCTGGCATAGTCTTACTATGTGCTGTAAAGTTTGAAAACGTGGTTTAACTCAAAAACTAAGTTGGATCTCACTGATTCTTATGTGTAGAACATGAGTTGCCTGCTTGAATGCTCTGCAGGATTACATCTAAAACAATCAGAACCTTGAAAAATGAAACCACACAGTTCTCTTTCAGAGAAGTATTTAAGCATGTGTGTAAGCCTTATAGAAAGCAGCTGCTTTAAGCACAAGTTGAAGTGCTTTGCTGATTAATGATGAAGTTAAAATGCAGCCCTCAAATTAAATGTATGGCTAATTTTAAGCAGGTGAGTGAGCTTGCCAAACTCCCTGGGACTATTCAGTTGCTTAAAGTTAACCATGTTGAGTGCTTTGCTGCACCAGGGTCTATACTGCAAAAGTAGGAATCCACAATGGATCTGTGACTGTCTAGCAATTATTTGTTTATATAAAAGTTAGCAAGTCATAGCTTGAGCCTGTCAACCATGACAGGAAGCTGTTAAATCTTTCATGTGGTGGTGGTTTGGTTTTAGATTATTTAAGCAAATCACCAGGTTCTCCTTGAACATAAACAATGTTTCTTTCCTCATAACTTTCAGTTTTCAAAGTAAATGCAGAATGTATGATTTCCATATTCTGTCTCCTGTTTTATATTTATATCTTCATTTTGACAGATCAAAGCATTCCCTCTCTATAGTATGCATTTGCCTCACACTCGTGCATATATATATATATACATATATGTGCAGTTACAGAAGTGAGAAATATAATTTGCATGTGATGTAAATGAGCATAAGCTCAAAGCTGTGACAGAGCTGTGCTTGGTTACAGCACCTGCAGATTTGACCCTTTCACTTTTAATAACTAGCAAGTCAAAGTAGAAAAAAATCTGCAGAAATTCCTGAAAACTTCGAAGACCAAACTGTGCCCTTGATTTTCAAATGGAGCTTCCCCGTAGTGTGCTTAAAAAAGGGAATAATGTATGATCCCAGATATTCCAGCTCCTCCAGGATGTTTACATTGCAAAGGTGGTTGTACATGAAATGGAAATTGAGTGCCTATACCTTCCTTTTATTGTGTTCTTTTGTTGATGAACTTTTGTGACAATGACCATCTGTGGCACAGCACTTGTAGTGCATCTTGTTCTATCGATCCATTAGTTTAGAAATGACTTTATTTTCATACAAAAATGTGACTCCGTTTCTTCTATTTGCTTGCAATCCACTGGCAATCTGCTTGCAATCTGAAGAATGCATTGCTCTTATTTCTTAGTATGTCATGTTTTCCTATTGCAATAGAGAAAAAAAGTAATTGTGCTTTTTAATTTCAGAGTTGAAACTTGATAGAACGTTTTTATGCTGAGTTACAGCTACATGTGTGCAATTTTTGTCTTGCAAAGTGAAATTCCCAGTATCTGCCTTGCTTTGATAACCATTGCTGCACTGTGGATGAAGTCTCAGCAAAACAACTCACTTTCTCTTAGTCTGCTGATAGAATAAAACACTTAAACCTGGGTTCTCACCTGTGTAAATCAGCATCCCTCCAGTGAAAGGGTCAAGCGTACTGAGTTTCAGTAGGTGAAAATTTGGCTCTTAATATTGGGCTTGAGACCACTGCTTCTTATAAACTTGTATTCAGTGTTAGCTCTAAAAAGGAAAACATTTTGAGAATTTAAAAAATGAACCTGTAAGAGAAACATTTATTACTATTTAGGGGATTTAACATGGATTTAAGTTAAAAATGTTTGCTGAAATAGCTTAGAGAACAAATTTCTTCTTAAAATATGTTCAAATTTAGGTATACTTCTCCACTAAGAAAGATTAAAAGCTGTTGGCTTGGTGGCAAGTGGAGCATTACTTTCAGAGGAAAACATGTTACTGGGACAGTACAGCAACCACAGTGCTCAGACCTTTATATTTGATTTTATTTTGCTTTATTGACTTGAACTTCTGTTGTGAGCAGCTGAAGATTGACATAGATCTAAATACAACATATTTGGGGGACCCCTGTTGGAAATTTTCTGTAGAGTCCACATCCTTTGGCAACCTTAGGAAAGGCAAGGAGAAAGAAGAAAACTCTGAAGAGAAGCAAAATGAAAGGTAAAAGGTGAAGGGGGAGGGAGAAAAGGGTGATTATCTGTCTAGCAAAGCTGTATTACTTGTATGAGAAGCCTAGATCCCATCATACAAGCAGTTGCCTCAGTTAATTATTATTTTTCTTAATTTTTAGGAAACAAATAAAAACAGCATTTGTTCTACCAGAAACAGTTGTTATATTATTGAAGAGTTGGAATTGCTTGGTGAAGTTAATTTCTTTGGGTTGATTCTTGGCTGGGGAAAATGAGCTTCAGCTGGTGATTTGCACCTAGCCAGCTGTGGGCTATTTGCTGGCTGACCCTCCCAAAGGCTGATGGGTCTGCAGGTGAGGAGCATCAGCCTCACTCAGCTACCCATAAGCATCTCACTTCTCTAGCTTTGGGTAAGACATAGCAGTGTCATCTGTATTTGTATCTGGATTCCTGGACAAGAATTATGCTTTGTGGGTGCTTATATTGGAGGAAAACAGCACAGAGATGTAGTTTCTCCAAGCTTGTAAGGTAAGTAATAACAGTGCTTTAGCCTCTTAGTGAGGTTTTATTTTCTACTAAGTTTACTCTAAGGGTTATTAGAAGGATGTTTTTTATTTTTTTTTGACTGCGTATTTACAGTTTGCTATTTAAATTACTTTAAATTGTAAATTGATATCAGATTGCTTGCTTAGAAATCAGTCAGTACTGGTAGTAACTTTATGCCATGTTATGCATTGCCATTAGAAAGTTGTTTTGTCTTTTTTTTTTCTTTCCCCCTTCCTTTTCTTGAAGACATTGGAAGTTGTCTTATCTCTCAGTAACTGTTTAGTTCTTGTATTGCAGATATAAAGCTCTGTAGTTTTGAAAGTGTCAAGGTTTCTGTCTGTTTTGGTCTCTATGTAACATAAAGGGGGGGGATAAATCTTCATAATCATGGATAAACACAAACATAAGAAGTAAGAGGGTAAGGGAAAAACTTGAAGGAAAAAAAAAAGGAAAAGAACTTTGCATACTTTTCCAAAGCTTAACTGACTGGGACAGAAACTGATTTCTAAATAATATGTTACATGTGACTGAACTGTTTTCTAACTTGGCAACAGAAAAACACAGCTCAACCTACCTCCAGGTTGTTTTCAGGAGAAAGTGTTTTAGGGTTTTTTTATTATTATTGTTTTGTAATGTCAGAACTGAAGATGTATGTGGAAGGATATGGAAGCAGAGGTTTTAAAACAGCTTTTCTTAATTATCAGACTGCTTTTAGATTCTAATTCTACTAAGTCACTTGCTCATTAAAGGAAATATCTTTTGAGACTTTCTGTATTTCAATATTTATTCTAATTTCATTCCCTCTTGTAAAATGTATGTATTTGTTCTCTGATTGAATTACTTTTGAAGTGGTTAAGTATAGCACAAAGGAACCAAGCACTTTCAGGTGATAAATGAAGCTAAAAGAACAAAAGAGCATGCAACCATGACTATGAACTGTGAAGACTTCAGATTTATGTATTTTTCTATCTATCAGCAGAAAAAAAAATTGATTTCTGTTAAATACACTTTTTATACAATTTATGTTGGATCAATCCCAACAAATTAAGTACTTATTTGATGCAAAATATTCTAGCCCACCAAAGTGCTGAAATGCATATTTGCAAATAAATCTAAGTAGACTTTGGAAATGTTTCCTGGCTTATATAGAAAGCATCATGTTAGCCTGCTGAAGTGGCTATACTTATCAGTTAAAGACCTAAAGGACATAACTCAAGCATTTTGTAGTGCTGTCCTGCACCCAGGCTTATTGTGCCCAGGGGCTTGTGGCATGGTGAATGTTCCACAAGCATTGGTAGCCACACTGGCAGCACAGGGAAATGAGGATAAAGTTAGGTTTGGGAACTTCTTCATCCTGAGACAGAGTTCTCACCCATAGATAAATCTGGGATGGCAGTAGATGAAAAACTTTATCTGCAGTTGCAGATTATTTCATTTTGTTATGTTAGTAAGGATCTCAGAGGACTGAGCTCAGCCTTGGTTGCTCATCATTGCCCCCAGCAGAAGCATGTCCTGCTCTGGGTGAAGGAGAGGGATTTATCCATGTATGCTGTATTTGTGGGGTTTGTCCATTCTGTCAGAGTGCTGTTGGGTAGATTGTGTGTGACAGGAGAAACTCTCCTGAAAAGCATTGGATATTCTCAGGTAACAGCATTTATGAGCTGTTGAAAATGAGTAGCTCCTGCATTTCAGCTGCCATTTAAGAGCTGGCTGGGAAAATATATTGCAGTATTTGTCTTGGTTTTCACAACAATTTAAACTAGCTTGAGAACCATTATATGGGAGGGTGCTTTGGTTGTGAAAGCTTTCAACTCGAAGTACAGCAACTAGTAATGTGGCAGTGGAGCCCTGTGGGAACTCTGAGATGATGGCAATGGGAGTGTGGAGTGAGGCATTAGGCAGCATTTGCTATGAGAGTCCTGGAGAGCTTGTGCCTGCTGTAATGGTGATGGAGGAGCACACGGGAGAACCCCAGAGCAGCAGAGGCAGGGGAAGCTGCTGGAGAAGGGTGATGTGAAGCATCCTTGGAGAGCAGGATTAGTAGCTTGCGGGGCGGCAAAATTCTCCTGAGAGGTGCTGAAAGTGTAGGCAAGGTGCTGGCATGGGAATTATTCCTCATCAAGGATTTGTAAGGCTTGGAAATAAAATGGGGAAAATGCTGTATCAGAGTATGAATACTCACAAGGATATGAACTGTGGATACAGAGGTTGCTAGATGTCACTGCCATTGTTTACCTAAAGGTTTCCTAAAATCCATGTGATGCAAAATGGGGAAAGTTTAGATCAGCTTGATCCTGGCATATGGAGAGAGGAAATGGTGATCGCATTGGGTCATGCAGATAGGACTGTGAGTTGCTGTTTCAAGTCTATGCTGTTTGATTTCCCCTCCTGCTCTGTGTGTGCAGATCAGCTTGCTCTTCTTTTCTGGGCTATGATTAGTTGTGCAACATTTACTCAGCTCTCTGACAGGAGGAATGTGCTCTCACAACACAAGAACAGTTTCTTCTTGCGTATTTGCATTCCTGGCTTTGTCTTGCCATTCATGTCAAAATGTCAAGCAGAGAAACATACGCTTTCAAATGGAGTTTCTGCAAACCACTTGGATCAATAAGGACTGTCTGTCTGCATATTTGTAACATCTGCCACGGTGGAATATGAAGCTCTATCAATTCAGTGGCTTAGTAAACCATGTTTTGCTACAGACTGTACCTTGTTTACATTCAGTGACAGGAAAAAAAACCCAAAAACCAAACCAACCTGATGCTCTGGGCACTGCAGAGGTCTTTTGTAAAGCAAGTCCTGCTTTTTGGAAAGTAGATGTCTCATCTTTGGCATGCATCAAATACATGCCATCCTGGCAAACTATGATATTAATATAGATGTGTCACCCTGAGCTCCTGATAGCTCAGTGCAGCTGCTGATCATCCCTGGTCTGTTGTGAAGGCTGGTGCAGGCAATAACTTTGATTATTCTGAGACAGCACCTCAAAAAAAACTGCCAGGGTGTCAGGAGGAGAAACTGCCTGCCTGTGGGGCTTAAATATCACAGTCAGAAGATGGTGGTGGAAGGCAGTGATAGGAAAAGGGAGAGATGATACCAGAGCATGAGGCAGGTTAATAGCTGACTTGATCCCTGAGTAAAACTCCCGATATAAGTATGTTGTCATGAGAAACCACGAGACTGCAAAAGCAGCATCCTACAGCATCAGCTTGGATCTTAAGAAGCTGGGCAAGTCCCAGCCCTTTAGTTATAAAGCCTGCTTAGTTCCACAGTATTAAATGCCATGAAAAGTGTATTAAACCTTTTATTAAGAATCCAAACAGCAGACAGTGAAAACATGCAAAATGTGAAGTGTTAAATTAGATTGTCTGTTTAATTGTTCTTTATCATTTAATCCCTTTACCTGTGTGGCTTGTTAAAGGGAAACCCTTCTCTGCTACTCAGGGAGGAATTGCAGTAGACAGCAGCAGAGGGAGGAGAATTGGGGAAAGCTGTTGTTAAAGAGTGGAGGCAGGTGAGCTTTAGCAGGACTAATGCATGAGCAGACTGGAGGAGACAAAATTGGTCAGTAGTTCACTGACCCTGCCTTTCAATTTGGTGTGGGTGGAGTGAGGAACAAGGCATAGTGCCAGGACCCAGAAATGAAACCACTCTTGACTTGAGGCTTTGGGGTTTGGTTTTACCTGGAGAGGGGGAATGGGAAGTAGTTCTTCTGTGAGGTGTGGGCTGCATCGGCAGCGACTCTACTCCAGCAGTTGTGACTTTGTCTTTCTGGCTTGACCTTAAACTGCTATAAACAAGTGTTAGGAAGAGAAGATAAATTAAAAAAAAATAAAATATTCAGTAAAGCCTAAGGCAAAATTCTAGCTTTTTCCTCACCAATAAAGTGTCTGTTTTCTCAAAGACAAAAGCCTGTGTGTATGTGAGATTTGATGAGCAGATAAGGTAACAATTTAAGAAGAAAAAAAAGAATCAACAGTTCTGCTCTGAAGTTTCTGATGCTTCTGGAGGGTTTTTGCACTGGAATATACTGTTCAAACTTTCTTGAGTTGAATTTTGATTGGAACTTGCACTGGAACTGAGGGTCTGTAATTCATCAAATTGGGCAATGCATTGGTCAGTATTACACAAATACCAGCAATAGTCAAAATTACTACTCGTGAGTTGCAAGCTAAAAGTATTCACAGTTATTAAAGAAACATCAAAAACTGTGTTTTGCTTTTATTTTTAAGAGTAGTAATTAATTGGAAATGATTAGCATTAAATTACTCACCTGGCTTTAGTTATGAAGGGTTTGTTAATTCATTAGTGAGAGATTGAATGGTGGCACATGTTGATTGTGTTTAGATGTCACTTTTGTTTTTTCAAGCACTAGGCAGAAATAGCTTGAGTCTTCTGACAGCAAAATAAAAAGATAAAGATTACTGTGATGGAGGCTAAGACATTTAAATTCTCTAAACTATTAAATTTCAGTGGGACTTGTAAGCTTAACTCCGCAGAACCCCTTTGATAATCCCTGATCAAAGTAGAAATCAACTTGCCATTATTTTGTGCATGTCATGTCAGATGCATGGATTGAGATTTCAAAGCTATTTCACTATCTTGGATGATTAATTCAAACCCCTACCCTAATATTTGTGGGAGATTGTTGTGGGGGTTTTTGTTGTGGGTTTTTTCTTCTACTTTGATCAGTTTTGAAACTTCCTTTATTTTTTTAATATTTTTCCATCTTAATAATTGAAAAACTTCAGATGACAACTTTTGCATTCCTCTACCAGGAGAGGAGAATACTGGAAGGAGAACTTTAATTGCAGTGACTAGCCAAGACATCCAAAGCACCTGCCATTTCGTTCTGTCTCTGGCCAGAGCCTCATATTGTAGATTCTTTGGTCAACTGCTGGGATCCTCTCTGTTGTAGCCCTACAGATAATATGGGAAGAGATGTGCACTTGTAGAATTCTGATATGTAAAGAATTTCAGATTCATCTAGTCTTCAAATATTTGATGTTTACTTATACTGACCTTCTATTACCTATCCAGTATCACCCACCTTTTTGGGTCATAGAGATTTTTAAGTCCCATAAAAGTAAAACATACAGAAGTCTTGCAGTACTGTAAACAGATATTACTTCACTTATAATGTTGCAGAGAGAGAGAAAGTACTTTTCAAGGACTATTAATGCAGAGGCCATTAAATAAACTGCAAGTAAATATTGCTTATATTCCATTAATGCTAATGTTGTTTGCATTTTTCAATCTTCTTTGATTAATTTAGTTCAATAATTCATGCAGCGTTATACTATTTTATACATATTTTTAAAGAAGATTATATTAGCATGTAAACACAGGCAATTTTGTCTCTTGCAATGGGAGTAGGAAGGAATATTTATTTTTATCTCTATTTGCTGTATTGCAGCTCTAATTTTCAAAGTGCAATAACTTGAAAAGCACAAAGAATTATCTTGTGTAAATGAATCAATCCAACTAAAAAACTGAAAGCATTCTTGAGAAATTAGGCAAAAAATAGGGTCCTTCTGCCTGCCTGAAAACCTTGAAATTAAAATGTTTTTTAATCTTTTTAGATAAAAATTTACCTATAAAGTGTTTAAAATTATTTTGGTATATTTGTTATTCAGAGAGAAAGAGGCAAAATATGCATGTTGACCATTAAGGTTGCTGTGATACATGACATAGTTAGGTTTTCAGGGGGTGGGGTGTTTTTATGGGTTTAGGGGTTTTGTTGTTTGTTTGTGGGGTTTATGTTTTTGGGTTTTTTTGTGGCTGAGATGAAGATGAATAATGTCCCAAAGAAACTGGTCTCAAGGTCTCTGTCTTAACACCAGGCATTTGCTGTCTAGTAGAATCTTGTATTTCTAGCTGTCATCTTCGTGGCTGAATCGAGATCTGCTCTTTAAACTCAGGCTTCCAGAGAACCAAAAATCTTGATCTGTTGCTGTGGCTGTCATTAATAAGAATAATTTCCTGTGAAATGTGATCTATCACGTAGAGCCTAATTATGTCACCTCAAGGCTTGATCCCTCTTCACTGTGCCAGGCACAGTTAACAATTTTCCCAGATTTCCAAACCAGAATAAAAAACCTTATCTGGTTATAGCTGAAGGAAAAGAAAAGCAGTGGGAAAGAGAAGCATTCAACTTGTCCCACTGTGATGCTGTATCATATTCCCAGACATCAGGCATGACTATTCACTGAGACTGGAGGTGGATAATGACTATGTAAAGCAGTATCTGCTGGGGCTGGAGGTCTGTCTTACTGCCCCAGGAAGAGAAGATTTTTAACTGGTCTTTTTCTTTTGCCCTTGCTATGTGCTTCAGCAGTCCTAACTGCATATATCCAAGAAATTATCAATGCTTTCTAATTCCCTTCCTTTGGGGATTTGCCTGCATGAAAACCCTTTTCTTTCCTGAAGGAGTGGTCCACTTTGATTTTGCTCACGTAAATAATACTTCCTCCACTGGGCTCATGTATAGTTTCATGGAGTAGGTGGAAATAGCTATTATCTTGCTGGCTGTTGTATTCTGGTGCAGCTGAGGGAGAGGAAAAATGAGAGTGGGAGAGAAATCAGTAGACAATGAAAAATAAAATCCAGTACTGACTGAAGTGGTAAGCTAAGTAAGTAGTCAGGCTTCAAGACACAGCAATTGCTGCTTTATTTGTTTTCTTAGTAAGTTATCTTCTCAGCTGTCACACAGTACCCTTCATTTTGAATGCCACAACTGGCAAACTAAGTCCAGGGTTGGAAGACTTGAGGATACCTGAGCAGAGACTTGGCCCAAGCTGATATTTGACTGTACTGACCCACGTTTGGGTGCTACCACCCACTGCCCCAGATGGGCACTCACCTCCCCACCCTGGGAGGAGAAGCCCTTCTGGTTTGGTTTCTACCAAGCCTCCACATTTCATTTTCTTCACAGCCTCTCTTAGTTAGACCCTATAGACCTGTCTTTGTCCCTGTAGATGCAGAAGAGATAACAATTGTGTTGAGGCATCCAAAACTGATCCCATCTGTCAGTGCTTCAGTATTCAGCTGGTAACAGAGGATAGACAATTGGCTCCATTCAGCTTTTGAGAAAGATGGTTTGAATCTTCATCTGCCATCCATAAACTCCTCTAATCTTGAGTTATAATTTCTTCTGCTTTTTGCATTTTATTATAGTCAACTATGAGATGTGAATGAAGTAATAGGTTGTGTGCAGGTCTGTGTGTTAACAAGTACATGGGCAGCTTAACTCAGTCTCGTTTGCATGTGTGGATTTGTTTTATACTGTGAAATGCCTAAACTTTAGTTGTGTGACCTTTTTTAATTGTTTGGCTTTTACATGTAAATTGGTTCTATATCAGCTGCATACTACCTTAATTAGAAAACAAAATATGCAGCCTGGCACCTAATATTTCCATTAGCTTGTTTAAATAGTCTGCAGAATTGGAGTTGGGCCAGATTGTTTTTCAGTTTGTTTTTAATTGGTTTATTGGCATGTAGTAATTGATATATCACTGATCCATTATTAAAACATAGATGTTTGAAAGTGTTCTGGCACATCCCAGTAAAGTTTAATTGAAATATTTACTCTTATACAGCAGTATAAGAGTAAATATAAATAATAGAAAATGAAGTTTTATATATTTAATATATACCTCCCTCTGTCCAAAATGGTTTGCTTTTGCTCATATTTGAGATGTATCTTTGAGATTTTTTTTTATGTTTAAAGAAAGCCTTCGGAATGGACATCGTTATTTTTGAAGTAGGAAACTGAAATAAGGCCTTTTAGTTAAAAAGGTGGGAATCTTTTTTTCTTGGAGTGCGCTTCCTTTGAAAACTGGCCAATTATTCCTGCTTTTGTTGTTTGTTTTTTTTTTATTTTAATCAGGTGTAAAGAGAGAAGTTACTGAAAGATAAATTCATTCTTAATCAGAGAAAAGATCTCTTGCTACATCTAAATTAAGTTTCACTAAGAAGAACTTCTGAGGAACAGCTTGTGATTTTTATTTTTTTTTTAAATAAACCTTTATAATGTTAAGGGATCATCCTTTGTGACCCTTTCCAAGGAGAGTAGATTTAAGAAGCGTGGTTTCCCCCTCTGAAGAGGAGCAGTGGTTAGTGTGGGGTATTTTGCCTGCCCTTGCCACCCACCACCACCCCTACACACATTTCTTCTCTATAAACCCTGCTGCACAGGCTGTGAGTGGTGATTTGGGAGAATGGGACTAGAAAAAGGCCTGCTGAGCTATGGCTTTGCTGTCAGCTTTCAGCAGGGCTGCCACCCCCGAACCCCCTTGGGTGCCTGCAGAGCTTCATAGCCAGGAGTGCATGGAGGGGCTGAGCTGCTGGCTCTGCTTCTGCCCTTGGGAAAGCCCAGTCCTGTGGGAGCTGTGCTGGCTTGTGCTCACCTCTGTTGTGATTTAATACACTGCTGGACATGCCTGTCTCTGGTCAGCTCAGTAATGCATAACTCGCAGGCCTAAAGTCTAAGCAGAAAGCTACTGGTGAAGGATAAATGAATAGCAAACAAATATTGGACGGGATCCTCCTTCCACAATCCAGCCATACACTACTGTTTCCATCACTTATTTTTGCCTTTTTTCTGGCTATAGATGTCTCCCACCTCATAAAGCTTCTGCCCATGTTTAGTTACCACCCTTTGAACCAACTTTGTTAGTGGATTCTTTGGAGATTTCTGGTGCAAAGGACTTACTAGCTCAGACGAGAGCCAGTCTCTCTGGGAGAGCAGCTCCATTCTTAAATTCCTTTTCTCTGTGTTCTTGTCTCCAAAGGTATAATCATATCCTGTCACTCAGAGCTGCTCTGTATTTTGAAGAGAGTAATGACATTTCACCACACTTCTCTTTTTGAGTGATGTGCTGAATGTTGGGTGTTTTTTCAGTGAAGTTCATGATAAAGCTAAAGCTGTTTTAAGGAGGCATGGGTTTCCAGTAACTGTTCCTTGCCCAGCCAGAATCGGATGGATTTGTGGTGTTAGTGTCCTTTGCAAGCAATTGTATAAATGTCTGCCTAGTCAAAGCCCTTACAGCAGATGGTAGTAGCTCTTATCCCAAAGAGGTAAGATGAATGCATGCTGAGAACTGAAGCCTGAGCAGTGTTGTATGCTCTCCATAGTGCATTATTGAAACCCCCAACCAAAGTCTAAATGTTTGACTTGTGCAACTTTGAGCTAAAGGTCAGCCTATGGAATTGGGGAGAAAATGGGCTTGTTTTGCCTGAATTTTCAGTGACTGTTATGTTGATGTTTATGATGCCTTCAGAAAGAAAGGTGGGGGGAAGGGAAGAGTGAAGAAGGATCTTTGGTCTTTTACTGCTAGAGGGAGGTCACTGTTGGGAGCAATGCAAGTGTAATGGTGCCTCTGTGTCCTTGTGAGTTTCCAGCTGGGATCTGAACCACACTTTGCTTTGCCTTGATGAGTCAAAAGTGATCAAAGGTGGTACCCAGGCAGAGGAAATGGCATGCAGCCCATCTGGCCCTTGCTGGTCATCTTGTGGAAGGAATTTTTGTCAAAGGCTGTTGAAAATTTCACAAGGCTAGAAAGTGGGTTTTTTTGTCTTTTTAGGCTGTTTGGATATGAAGCTTCTATCCCTGCATATCTTGCAGCCTTTTTAGCTATTGGCAAAACTGTGTATCTAGATCCTTTCAACATTTTCTTTAATTTGAAACCTTAAATGATCTGTGAGTTTAGGGTAAACCCTTTGCTTCCAGTTTATAGGCAAAATGTTTTTTGTTTGTACAAGTATTTAAGCACAGGAGTGAAGCCTTTTTTCTTTAATGGTGGCTGCTGCTGAAGACTCCTGAAGCTGCCCCTGCTTGCCAAGCAGTGTCTGGTGGAAGAAAGAACAATTTCTGTCAAATATAATAGATTTATAATAGATTAATTTGAGAATATCAGCAACTATCCTTTACATTATTGCCTCTCTTGCTCACCAAAGTCACCAGACTGGGGTAGTTTGAGGCATGTCTAGAATGTCTGCCCTGCTGTAAAGGTTAGTTATGGAGGATTTGTATCTGGGGACCATCTCCTGCTTGGAATGAAAAGTGAAAATGCCACCTCCATAGCTTGTTGACTCCTGTAACATCCCTCTCTTAGCCAGGATAAAGTCATTGCCTTATCTGCCACTGGTTTAGCTCGGGTTTCTTTCAGCTAGCAATAGTGCATAGCTGTTGCCTTATCCATCCCAGTGGAGCCCTCTAAAAGCTGAAGCCATCTGTCTGTACACTGAGCACTCAGGGGTACAAACTGCACTGTGTCTCAAAGCAAGAAAACTGTCTGAGATGACAGGTCAATTGCTGTCTCTGTGGTTCTTGCAATAGCAATTATTATTATAGTGTCACAATTAGAATATGGCAAAGGTGACCCTGATGGTTGCTACTAAGTCACCATGGAAGCTGACTGTTAATGGAGAGAGAGATACTAAAAAATAATTCAGAGAACAGATTTCCACATTGGCTCTGAAATCTGGGCTTTTATAGGATTCAGAGCCACAATTGGGATACTTCCACAGGATAAGAACTATAAGAAAACACAATCATCCTTAGCATACAGATAGCCAGAACAGTATTATGTCATCATGGTTCTTAACATGAAAAAAACCACACAATTTCTGTGTGGATGGAGCAAAAATGCTCTGGAGTATTGTACAAATAGAAGTTCTGGCTCTTAAGTCTGAAGGCAAAAGAATGAAAACATACCTGAGGCAGCTTCTGTTCACAACATAGCATGGATGGTGAGGTGGTCAGGTTGAATCCTAGGGCATTAAAGAGTGGGTAACACCTTGACAGCAACACCTGTAATTCAACTTGGTATTTCTGGAAGGAACTTCTTGCAAGATAGGTTTGTTGGTTTTGGTTTGTTTGTTGTTTTTTTTTTTTTCCTGGAGAAGGGAATAGCTAATACTATACTCGTATTCCTAGATACTAGAAACATTGCATGAGCAATTTAGCATTTAAAAACAACAACAAATGAATAAACCCAGACCAACACACCAGGATAATGCAGAAAAACAGATAGAGTCAGTAGTGAAAGTAAGGCCACCAGCATGTTTTGGAAGTGTAGGGTCAAAAGACAGGATGATTTTCTTTTCTGGAGAAAAAATGCCTTTATCAATCTCATATTTCCTCTCAAGACTCCAAACAATCTCTCTGGAAGCTTCTGTGCCTGTTCTTCAGCCAGGATTTATAGTCCTTGGTAGATTCCCAGCACCAGTGTGCTGTTTCTTAAATGAATCTTAAAGGGCTCATTTCCTTAGTTATATTCCCCTTTTATTTAATTACACTTCCTGAAGAGAAGCCATTCTGTTTTATGTTTAACACTGCTGTCTGCATGGGAAGTGAGAGGTAAATTGAGCTGATGAAACTCTATTGTAATTAAGATTTTTGTGACAGTAATGAAGCTATGACCATACCACCATGGTATCTGGAAAATACATCTTTTTCTGACATTTTGTTATTTATTTCTTTAAAGATTTCAAGTACAGCATTTTAGAAAAAAATTATTAATATTCCTTCAGAAAGCAATGGGTTTTTTTATGGGTTTATTTTCTGCAAAATTTCTTCTGTTTCTGACTCCTTTATCTGAAAAGTCTGAAATGACTTCAGTGTAGCTGAAATAAATCTTTCTGTGAATGTGAATAGGAATTTAGTATTTGCTCCAAGAGAGACTATTTTGAACCTTTTATTGTAAGCAAGCAGGAGAGTTAACTGATCTTTGAGGTGCATCACCTCCAGGTGCTTTAGATACAGACTCCTCTGTCTAAATGGGGATTTGGTGTGAAAGTGTGAGGGAAAGCTGAAGTCTTTCTTACTGCTTCTGAAAATGTCTCCTCATGCATTTTACAACTCTTCTGTCTCTCTTTCTCTAAGGTGGTAGCTTAGGCCTCTGTGTGCAAGCTAGGAGTATTACTTCTTCTCCAGTTTCTTAAGTGTCTCAGCTGGGATACAAAACCAAGCTTAGTGCAAATAAGCCTGCTACACTTCGATCTCTTTAGCCAGGAAAAGGATTGATGTATAGAGCATCAATGTGTTACTGCTGTTACAAGTAGAAGTGGTTGAAAACTAGAGATAAAAACATGAAATTGGTTGCGAGCTATAGCAGTCTATCAAAGAGTAAGAGACAAAAGAAATGACAAACCCATGGTCTCTAACAGTCTGATAGCTTTTCTGCAGCCTCTTCCCATCAGTGCATACTCCTGCTTAATCTCAGCCCTAACAGATATTGATCAACAAAATTACTTTTCAAGGTCATCATTCTGGACATAGCCTTGTACCAGAGATAAGCAGCACCTGCTTCAGAGGCAGGGTGATGCCCAAGATAGTCTGGGAAAACTGCTCCTCCAGCATCCCCAGAGCCTGTGACCTGCCTTGACAACGCTAGAGGCTCCTGAGGATTGTTTGGATCACCTAAATGCTTTTTGAATGAAGTGTAACCTTGTGGATTTTTTAATTTGAGCTACATGGAGTAAGCAAAGCTTTACCTGAATTTGAAGGGACCATTTTGATGGGGTTTGTTACTTTTTTCTGGGCTTATTTTAAAAATACATGAGTTTCTGATTTTTTTTAATTTTTTTTTTACTGTACATGAACTACTAGATCTTTAAATTTGTAGTCAATAGATTTTTATTTTTGAAGTTTTGCAAGTTTGGTAAAGAATCTTTAAGAAGCTCAAGCTCTCTTCTGTTGGATGGACTGGGGTAAGCTGGTGCATCTTCAGTCATGCTGTAACTGATAGTCACCTACACTGGATGTTAGTTTCTGCAATAGAAAATGGAGTTCTTGGGGCTTCCCAAGCATCCTCAAAACAGCTTCTTTTCCTTCCCTGTGCCTGCCATGTGAACATCAGGGTTAGAGCTGGCAGGCTTGAGTAGATTTTTATAAGCACACTTCCACTTATGTGTGACAAAAATCAGCTGACACACAATCAATTTATTTCTCTGGTGCAAAGAAATAATAGGTTGCAACTGGTTACCACTTCCTAATGATCTCTGTGCATTGAAAGAGTCATCAGCTTTGTTCCATGTAATTGCATTCTTTAAATGTGGTAGATTATAGCTTGGAACTACAAATGAATTGGAGTAGACAGCAGATGAAGTCCATTGGTTCTCCTTTTAGCATTACCCAAGCAGCTTCCTCAGAGAGCATTGTCTGAGGATATGCTTCTAATCCATGAAAAATATCCAGTTGTCTTGCTCTGATTCTTCTATTTCTTGAGTTGTATAACTGCAGAAACTTCAGTTTCCACTGTTGTGAAATACTCCTTAGAAAGCTGCAGAATTAGCAAGGACCTCAATGCAAAATATTCAAGCATCTGCATATTTTATAAACATCTGAAATAAAATATAACATGTAAAAAAAAAAAAGCTATATTAATGTAGAGAGTTGGAGAAGGTCTTTGCCATTTTCACTATAGGCTGTATCATTCTGAATTCAATACTGATCCTATTTTTGGTGCATCAGGTAACTTACAGACCCAAAGAGCAGAAGCTGCCATTTCTGACTTTTAGTTCTTACACAGTAATGTAGGCTAGTTAGCTATTTTTTTTTTTCCAGTTTATTGTAAGACTTGAGTGGTAACTTGGTCTCCATGTTAGCTTAATCTTCAGCTCAGTGACTGCCAATTACAGACAGGAAATACACTGATGCTGCTTTAGCAGTTATGATCTCAAAGTCAAACAGAAATGAGAAGCCACTGCTTGTGTTTCAAGGCGCCCAGGCCTGAGACATGCAGGGGTCATTTCCAAACACTGATCTTACTTCACTGAAAAAACCCAACATTTTAAAGACAGTCCATTGCTTCTGCTCTACCTCCCCAATACTTGCTTAACCTGTATTTTTCTTCTTGAGATCTTTTAGTGTAGGAAGAGCTGTCACCTGTATGCCAGAAAACGTGGATGCCTCTGGATGGAAAACATGGGATTGTCTCATACTGGACTCACAGTGAACCTCTCTCCCAAAAGTAATTAGCAAGGTTACAGCCACTTAGTGTCATGTTAACTAGTATCCCTGTTTCCTGACCTGTAACAGTGCTGGATATATGTGAGCTCCAGAATACATTCCCACCCACATCCCTGTGCGGCAAGGGTCAACTGATAGACCCCATTTAAAACTGTGTTGTGTAGAGGAAGGAGGAACTGGGCATCTATCCCCTCCTATAGGGAAAGGGTCCTCTCTTTAGAGGAGATGCCAAACTAAATCCCCATTTATTTATTTTCACATGCCATGTGTGTTGACTCTCTGAAAGCAGGCATCTCTCCTTGTGCTCTGTCTCCTTGTCTGATTAGAGATGACCTTGACGCACAGTCAGGAGACTTGTGTTTACTCAGGGAGGGTAGTAGTCTACAGCTCTAAAGCAGTGCTCCACTGAAAATCATCCCCATTTTTCCATGCAGGAAACTAGTATCTCTGAAGGGAAAGCTACTTGAGAATCCAGAGGAAATTATACTAGCTTTACTAAAAAGGAGAAATATAAGGATTCTACCTAAGGAACTTCCAAGTATCAGACCATTACAGAGACAGAGAGAAACTTAAAGAATATGATTCTCTGAGGCTGTACTCAGTAACACAACCCTAGCATTCACGAACCATGAATCCTGTCTCTGGAAACTGCAAACACTAGCTTCATTTCTTACCTTGGGTTTACTGCTAACACACACTAGCATAGCTAGCCAGTGCAGTTTGGTTTCAATGAGATTGTGCTAATAGGTAGCATGAAAGAAGACACCCCTTGAAGCACGTATGGGCAATTTAGGAAATTTTACGGTGGAATACCATTAGCAGATGGCAGAGGAATGTTATGGGTTGTGCAAAGTCCAGATGTAGTAGCTAAGCAACTGGTTCATGTATTACTTGCCCTTTGGAGAGCAAACTCATGAAGAGGAGAGAACAACAGCTCTTCTTAGTGTTGGAGCTAATTTGGCTGACTTCCTTATCCAGCTCCTTCTCTTCTTTTAGCCTACTGTAGGTGTGCTTATTTTGCTTCTCCCAGACCCTCACGGCTGTTCCGAAATACTCCATGGCCTGGTGCTGTTAGGGAGAGCACCATGCAGTCCTGGCTGGAACTGTGCAGTCCTGAGCCGACATGGGCAGGTGGCAGTGGGGCTCAGGGCAGTCTCCTGTGCAGTGGCATGCATGCTTGTGCAAGGGAACTTGTCTCCATGTTTCCTGCTCTCTAAAATTTGGTTCAACTAAATTCTTAGTTGAAGCTATAGCAAGAAAATGCAGGCAAAATCACTTCTGTTTCTGCCTCTCAATTCATAACCCTTCCTAATGCCCAGGGCACTGAAGTGCCTGGATCTGTAGTTCATGTTTGATCAGAAGGATGTAGGTGCTTGTGAGAATCTTGACTTCAGTCCATTGTTAAGAGTTATTCAGGTGACACGGTGAGTTTGCTGGGTCCATCTGCCTAGCTTGCTGTCACAGGTGCTGCTGTGGTTATTTGGGGGAGGCAGATGTTAGCCTGGGGTGAACAAATTAAAGCCTTGCAGGTCAAACCCAAAAGTTCTTGAGAGAGATTTCAAGATTGTCCACCTGACCTGTTTGAAGGACAGCAGAGCAGGAGATGAGATTAAAATAACAGTACTGTGGGAAACCTTATTTGCAAACTTTCTTGTGTCCGTCCAATTCTGCTTATCTCAGCCCAGTCCTGGCTTCAGGTCCCTGTCCTGACAGTGCTCCTCAGAAGGCTGTGTCCATGCTCTTCCTACGTATTTCATCAGTGGGCAGCATTTTCAAGCCAGCAGATGTTTGGGAAGCCTCTTTTATTTGTGCAGCTTCTCATGCTCGTGCATAAATTGGCCTCTTCAGCAACAGTTGTGTGTCCCTGCCATGAGAGCTTGCCCATCCACCTCCATGCCTCAAGTCTTCCAGTGCCTTGAAGGAGGGTGGTAGATATGAGGAGGGAATCCAAGAGTTTAGAGCAAATGTGCCAGCATGAGTAGGACTGGGAAAACAGGAGAAAAGGGGAACTTAAGCAGAAGCAAGGTTTGGAGGTAGTCCTGCTGCTTGCAGGATGACCAGAAGAATTTTGAAGCTTGTCATGTTTTTTAAAAACTTTATAGAAAAAAGAAACCCCAACTTTTTGTAGTTTCCCTGAGAAAACAAAATGTATATGAATAGCCAGCATCTTGGCAAACCTACAGCAAACCTCACAGAGGGAATTCATTGTAGTCTCTTCTCTTAAAATATCCATAGTGAAAGATGTTATATGGCTATCAAATTTAACACCATTCCTTTTTAGTAAGCAGGAAAAGAAATAAAATTAACCAAGACTGAAAAATCCAATATTATTGGTGTGTGTGTGTGTAATCCTTCAAAAACCTACCCCATAAAGGTGCTTACAGCAGACATGCATTTCATAAATGAAGCTTTCTGCTTCCATTCAAGTTATACTGTAATTTTGCAGTACTAAATCCTTGGCGAAAAGCTTGTACTCCTCCTTAGCGCAGGAAAGGAAGAACAGAGACACTTCTAGTCTGTGTTAAGCATTGCTATTTCTTGATACTGTTAAATGCTGACCATAAATACTGCATATTGCTTCCAATTATTCATGTCTCACATCAGCTTCAAAATCAGTGAAACTGTTCTTTATATATAATTAAGGAAGAAATGCTATGGTGTCCCAGGAAGGTACCTCTCTTCTACTGTCTGCCTTTTCTAGCAGAAGCATGAAGTAGGTAGCAGCCCTTGACAGACAGGAGCATATCAAGATAGATTACCAAACATTTAGAAAATAGATCAAGCAGAACAAGAACGTCATCCAAGAAATGTTATATTAATGCTTCACTAGACAGACCTTGCTACAGTAGAATATTAATAAATGAGGCATGATTTGTTAAATAAAGGATAGGTAGGTCTGGATGTGTCCAGATCTATGTATTATAGAAAGCTATTTATTTTATAGCATTTTATAGAAGGTAAAACCCCTCTAGCTTTCAGAACAAGGGGCTCTAAGTGACTGTTATCTAAGTGACTTTGCTACACAGATATCCAAAGTCCTCCCAAATATTATGGGAGGTGTTTAACTGGGTTATGTGTTAATATTGTAATGGATTGAAACAAAAATTTCCAAGTTTTTCAGGTTTAAAAAAAAATATAAAAATTCACTTAATTTTTTTGTTTGAAACTAACTTCCAGTGCTGGTAGCAGCCTCTGGTGCTTCCTCTCCATCCTAGAGAGAGATGCTCCTGTGGCTTGGGACACAAAGCACTCAATTGCCAAGTGGTGACACAGGGCTCTCCAGCCCGCAGTATCTTCCAGGTAGCACAAAATAGATGCAAAAGACTTCTGTAAGTCTTTCCTGAGGAGCAGGCCTTCAGTGTTTTGGATGGCTAACAAGAATAACTTAACATTTTCAAGGCTTCACTTGAAAGAGATTCACGCACTGAAATCAGTTTGTCAGCTGCAGTGCTTAAGCTAGACCTGGCAGTGCTGATCTTGTGATGCTATTCACAGGTGCTCACTGTTTCAAATGTTTTCCTTTTGGCAAGAAGGAAGAAGAAGCAGATATCAAAACCTTTTTTTAATATGCATCTTTAACATTTCACAGAGCATACATTTGTTCATCAGGTGTGTGATTTATAGGTACTGTGCATTTGTGCTGTGCTGCTGTCCCTCTATAAGAGGGATTGCTGTGTGTAACACTGGCAGCAGAGTGTGGACAATTCTGGTAACCACTGGGGCTTGTTTATGTTGTACATATTTATCTGTTGTAAATATGTTTGATGGGCCAGGAGTTCAATAGAACTAAACTTGTGTCTAACCATGTAATGCCATAGCTGCTGCCAAATTAGTTCATGGTAGCAGAGGTCTCTGCTGGGAGTGCTGCTTTGCAGCCCTGCTAACATTTGAATAAGTCTGCTCTGTGCAAATAACTATTCCTTGCTGACCACAGGGTGGATAATTTGTGCTTGCATGTTGGCAGTAAAGCTTAGGAGTTGGTGAGCAACTTGGGACGGTGGCCTAGTGTTATGTACAGCTTTAGCTCACCCTATATCCCAGGCTAGGGGTGAGCTCTACTTACAAAGTTGGCTCAGGCCACTGTTATATCTACTACAGAGATTAACAGCAAACTTGGGCTTCGCAGAAATGAGCAGGTTTTTATCAAAGACTCTGCAAGTTCCTCTTAGTTACACTAAGGGTGTTATTGCTGCTAGTCCCATTAGCAGATGAATTACTAATGTGGTGTTCACCACACTGCAGCACGTGCCTGCAGCAGCAAATGGGACAGATCTGACTGCTGGTGTCTGGAAGCCTCTGTGGGAGGCAGATAAATGACAGAAGTTTAGAGCTGGGCTTGGCTTGGAAACAAACTTGCACTGAACCAACAGAAATATATAGACTTCTCAACACTTTTTTTGTTTGACTTCACTGGAATTAAAACTAGGCATGAACATTCAGAGGTCTGAGGGAGGTCTCCAGACACAGCATAGGAATTTAGAGCATCCCAGGGATAGGGATGGCACATTACTAGCAGGTGCATTTTTGGCAAGCAGATTGGGGTTTAAGTCATGTCTCCACTCAGCTACATGCCCTGATTTTTTTTTTATTTTTTATTTTTTAGTAGGGTAAGCATTAGTCCTCATTGAGAAATGCTGACCTGAGAAATATTTGTTCTCCAACTAGTATTTTCTCATAGAAAGCATCTGCTTCTATAATTCCTCAGTTTAAAAAGGGAAATAACAGCAACTTGCGTTTGGATTTTTATTCTTTTTAATAGAAGTTTTCTGACTTGCTGTAGTTCAGAGAATGTGCTACTGTGAGGGCTTGGATATGACAGAATGAAAGCTCCTGCTATTACTTCTCAACAGAGATCCTAAATCCTTCAGCACTTGAGAGACAAATCAAAGCCCAATTTGAGTGAGAGTCTGAGGCTTTTGCTGCTGTGGGATGTGATGTTTCTGAGGCACCTCGCTGTATGTAGAGAAGCCATGGGTAAGCTCTGATGGCTGGAATGAAAGGCTTGCTCCAAAGCCCAGTGATTTCAATGGGTGTCCAATTAGCCCTTATGGTGTGCTTGTCTCTTGGTGGGGAGTTTGCAAAAGGGTCATAAATAAATCTGGCTCAGCCTCAGGGAGCTGTTTTGGATTCAATTCATGTGTGGGTGAACGCTTTCACTCCTCCAGCATGCCTTCTCATCTCGATAATATATATAGGATGACCAAAATCTGGGTGTCACCTTTATGAAAAGGTGATGAGGGGCAGGTTGGTCAGTTAAGCCCCATGCCTTATCTGTTTGGGGAGCTGCAGATCCTTTTAGTCATTATCTGCAGCCCCATGGAAGAGGAGAGTTTATTTACAAGCTACAACGAAGTTAATGCTGGAGAAAAAACTTGGCTAAAAAATCTGCACCAGAGAAGGTCATCAAGCTTGGAGGAACAGTAGGGTTGTACCTGTCTGATCCTGCTGATGTGTTATTTATTTGTGAAGTGCAGTAATGCAACATAAGCCTTAAGGCTCACTAAATTCCCTCTGCTTTCACAGGAGGTATGATGAAGGTACAATTTACATGCACACTGAATTGCTATCTGAAAAAACCCCAGCACCTGCTGAAATGGAAACATCAGAAAGTTATATGTTGTTTTTTTCAGGCTTTTGCTAAGTCTACTGTTGTTCAGTAATAATGAAAAGATGGTGCTTTGGGGCTGGGGTAGGTGCATCAGTAGATGGTTCAGGTGAGGAAATAGTCAACATTGCACTAATTTGCCACTGGAGTGGAAATGTCAGAAAGGATTGTGAAAATACACTGATGGTAGCAATTATATTGATAACCTACCATTCCTAGAAGCAGAGAAATCAATCTTGCAGTGACAGGGCTCTGACAAATTTCCATGAAAATCAGAAAGGAATCAATATTCATTGTGTGATAGAAATAGCTGTGAGGACTTTCTTGCTTTTCATGGTTTTCCTTTTTCTTTGTCCAAACAGCATGGTTGAAAACACTGTAAATGACAGAAGCAGGAGAAATATTTCAAGATGAGTATGATTAGGTATGTAGAGAGGCCAGTGGAAAACCTGGCTTTCTTTATACTTAGCTGCATGTAGTATTTTAATAGCTTTGACATTCAGGAAAAGTGCTTTCTATGAGGAGCTTGTTCTGTGCAGAGGAGGGGGGGTGTGTGTGTTACATTGCTGATCTTGAGTTTTAAACTTTTTTTCTCTCTTCTGACAGCTCTACATCAGAGCATTAGAAACAATTTATGTTTTGTCCTGCCATTACTTAAGTAGATAAGTTCATTGCTCTGTCAAAGGGATGTGATCCTGAACTTCACCTGCCTGGCTGATCCCTTACAGCTGTGTGCCAGGTAATAATTTTATCTGATAGTGAATGAAAACTCTTGATGCTCCACAAGCTTGTCTTACCTCCCCTTCTTTGCAGCAGAGCTACAAAAACTGATACCAGCTCATGATCTTCTCAAACTCTGGTTTCTAGCCCTTTGTGTCACCAGCCATACTCTTTGCACTGCATTTCATTTTGGTTTTCACACTCTAGTGGATTTTATTTTAATTCTAACATATGGACAAGGAACATTTGGACCTCAAGAGAGCTTTCCATTTTGAAATGTAAGTGAACTTGCGATTGGGAAGCTGAAATGAAAACAGTGCTTTGAATGTGCTGATGAATGTTTTCCTTCAGATTCTCAGTTTGCTCCTTTGAGATGTTTCTATTTTAACCCAGTTTGGAGTGGACAAAACTGTGGAAATGCTCTGACAGCTGTGAGCAGAAATGGGTTATGCAAACATACAGTGATGGAAATAAGGTCCTGAAGTTGACTGTCCCATCTATGCTCTGTTGCTGCCTTGTTACTCCCTATGCTGAGAACAAAGCATATCATCTGGCAAAAGGTAAAGTTAATGTGAAGCTATCCGAGTCCTACCAGAGAGAAAAGACTGCAAAAGATATGAAGGAGATGGTTAGAAGTCCATGAGCTGAAACCAAATCACCTACCATTAACTGAGAATTTGCACCTTTCAGCAGTATGTGCAAGAAAACAAAAAGCTTTGGCATATATTAGATTTGGAGCATTAAGTTTAACTAGAAATTGCTAAATGAAACATTTTAATAAAATCTCAGTAAGAGAGAGCACTTTGTTCCTTGAAGCCATAGGTCCCAGGATATATATGTAAAGCCAAAGTCTGGGCAGAGCATTGACTATGTATTGCAGATTTGTGTGAGGGAGAGAAGTAATGTGAATCTGAACTGCTAGAGAGCCAAACCCACAGAGCTCCAGAAGACCAATTTATTCTTACTGGGAAAAATAACTAGGCCAAAGTCATGTACTGTGCAGGATGCTACATTTCTGCAAAGAGCAGAAAGTCATAGAGGATAAGTGGAAAGTTTGTTTTGTTTTGTTTTTTTCTTAATGAGAAAATAGTGTAAATGTATGTAGTTGTAAAGGTCTACAGAGGGATTTGAGGAACACCAAGAGACTGACACTCTTGTGAGATGGTAATTAAAAGGGTGGTGGAAGGCCCAGACTGAACACTTGCAGGTATATCTTAGGGCTTGCAAACCCATGGACCAGGAGGTGTCCTTGGGCTGGGGTGGGGTTAGAGCAGGGGGATAAGGGTAGGAGAAAAGTGCTCTGGCATCCCGGGAGCATGTGGTTCAGTGAGTGCCCATAACAGGTACAGTAGCTTGACATATAGCTGCAAGAATGCTTTTTCCAGGAGTGGGGTGATAACCCTGATATCCAGTTTCTGCTGCCCTCTCCAGTTCTTCCTCCTTTGTCTTTCTTATGGTTGAAATGTTTAAATAAACATAGGGAAGCAATAGTGTACTGTTGTGGATGCAGTGCCAAGAAATGTGGATAGCAAAACCCCCTTTGTTCTGCAGTAAATGGATTTAAGGGACATGTACTTGCAATAATTAGAATATTGCAACAGTCTTTGCAAGTCTTAATTAGCACCACTAGATTAGCAACTCAAAGAAAACTGTTATGCCAGGACCCAACAAGCTGCTTCAGTCAAAGGAAGCTAATCCTGAATTACAAGTGACTGGCATGCTGAACACAGAGCAGGGAAAGTGATCTCTTAAAAAAACCCAAACAAATGTAAAAGCAATTCTTCAGTTGAAAATGGGATGAACAACTTTGTTGTGCACATGTTTGTGTGTCAGAATTGCTCCTCAGATTCACAGGCTGGCCTAGCTCTGAAAGGTTTTGAACAGAACTGGCAAAATGAACCCTATGATGCAAAAGAGGTTTTGAGATGTGGAGATTTTTGTTCTGGATTGTGGATTAACATGAGCAGCCTGGCTTGGAAATTTTCTTGAGTCTAAAATACCCATCAGTAATGTAAATCAAGCTCATCTATAGCACTTAATTTCTAGTCTTTTTAGTTTTAAATTAACCTATCTTTTGAAACAAAGTTTTCTCCTTCATCTAAAGGAACTGTATTTAGCAGTGTAACAATCTCCCACTCTCTCAGTTTTGATATTTAAAAAAAAAAATGCTGTAAATGATTCTCTTTCCCTGAGTAGCTGAGCTGTAACAAAGTGTCATTTTCTGGTGGGGAAATGTCTCAATACACAGGAGTTTTCACAGTGAATAATGCTCCATAGGAAACAATCCATTGTGATTTGGAATCTCAGTGTCATTTTAACACTTTCAGGAAGGCAAAATGTATTGAACCATTCCTGCCAGGAATATTGTGTCATGTGAATGTTCCTCTTGTGTATAATGATACCTTTGTGTGTTTTCTTGCTGTAGATATTCTAGCATGCTTTGGCACTCTTTCTTGTTGTGAGTGCACATCAAAAAATAATTCTTTGTAAGTTCTGAAGTTGGGTTTTTGTCTTCTAAGAGAGGCCAACATCACTGTCCATAGCAGCAAAGCTTCTCTGGCTGCTGGTAGTTACTAGACACAAAACAGCAGCACAGTGAACTTGCTAGGAAAGGTATCACCAGCTGGACTCTGAAATGAAGAATCACTGAAATATTGCAGCACAGAGAACATCTTCATGTAGTGAAATTGCTCCCTGGATTTCCTCAGTGCAGTGAGATATTTCATGTTCTGTTCTTCATTCTTTTGTCCACTTATCTGGATATTACTTCTCATTTTATTATTTTTATTTTTTTTAAACTAGGGCTGTTTTAATTCTGGGAAAAGAGTCTTTATATTTGGCAATACCAGTTCCTGACATATACGATATCAGTTGGCTGCCTATCTGAAGAATATTTTTTATTCTTTGTCCATATAAAAACCTAGCATTAGATTTTTTGAGACTAATAATTTATTCTACTACTAAAAAAAACACCCCTTTCATTTATTTTACTCTTTCCTAAATACAGACAGTAAAGTCCACTGATGTCTATGCTCATTAAATTGTTAAATTATTTTGTCCATTAAATATACTGAGAGTTTTATTTTTGAGGACAGATGGTGCATTATATTCTTTAGGTTTATTACACCATTTCTTAAAGGTAAGTTTGGCATTACTTGACTTCTAGGACACAGATAAGTAATTAAAATGGTATTGATAAAACATAGGTTGGTTTGTTTTGTCTGTTTCTTGTTTTGTTTTTCTGTTTGTGCTTTGTGGGTTTTTTTTTAACTTGGATCTTATCTCATTCTTGTGCACAGCTCTGAAATTCTTGATTGAGGAATAGAAGGTTATCAGATACAGAGGCATTACTTGGGTCTGAGGCTGAGGATAAGGCAGGTTTTATCTTTCTTTTGCTAACTCTTTCTATTTGGTTACAAGTGATGTTTGGCTTCAGTTAACTTTCCATCAAAGAGAGTCTTTTGGTTTGTGCTGACAGCTTTGTACTGTTTCTGAAACACTATTCTAGCACTTCACAGACAGCATTTGAACTTTGGTAAACCAAAAAAAAAGAAAAGGAAAATTTGGAACCCACTGTCTAATCCAACCTCCTTCAGATTCAGGTCTGAGTTGCAAACTTCACTCCACTCAAATTTCTCCAGGCTTTCATGTTAGACCTTGGCCCCCTCTTAAATAAAGAGCCCTCTTCTAGTTTTGCTAGAGCATTTTGATTTAACTTTTGGAGCACAGGTAATAAAAGCCACTTGATAAACACTTGCCCCTCTGTTGACACTGACCATTTCTGCACTTGTGCAGTATGGTTAGAGTAGTAGCACCTTTCCAGGAGCTGCAGTATATGGTATCTCAAGTGTTAACCCTGAATCAGACATAGAGCAATTCACCACACTTTTTGCATTTTTGCCTAGCCTTATAATGAAATCTTCCTGCCCAGATTTGGGCTAAAAGTTCTTAAATATCTCTTGTTTCCATTTCAAGAAACGGTCTTTTACTTTCCTTTTGAAATGGCTTTTGGAAAAGTCAACCATATGCCTCATTGCTTATAAGAATAATAAATACCTCTGGGCCTTTGCAAATCCTTAGCTAAATGACTCCAGGGTCAATTTTCTCTAATAGACTTAGTCACTTGATGCATGCTAATTTCTGAAGGAAAAAGAACAAAGGTGATGTGTATTGGAGAGTGACTTTATAGTGGCTTTCACGTGAGTGAAATGTTTCACTGTAAATCCAGAGAAGGGTCTTCAAGTCCTGTTTGATCTCCCTTCGCCCAACCCTTCTTAAAAAGGGTTCCTGGAAGTATGGCAGATGAGGGTGGATTAAATGCAAATGAACACTAACAGGATTGTTCACTGTTGGTGCACAAGAGCCAAGTGCCCACCATAGGCTGTTACCAATTTTGTTGGGTTTTTTTCAGCCTGATTTCAGGCAAATCGGACCAAGCTAACCACAGGTGCCTTGTCTGTACCTTAGAGCGTGGTCTGGGCTTGGTGTTACTCTTCCCTGTCCCACTTTTGCCTTAGGAGGTCTCTGAGCTTTGCACTTTGATCAAATGCACGTGTTCCACCTGCCTCTATCTTGGCTATTCCTGCTTTTCTTGACCTGATTAACCAAGCTAAGCCTCACACTTGTACTTTTACTTGCACTTGCAACTTCTCTTTGAAAGGGAAGAACAAAAGCAAAATGCTTGCGGTTTTGGCTGATGAGCTGATGTTAAGGAGAGCAGTGGCAAACGGCTGCATTTACTAGCAAAGCTTGCATAGTTTGCATTTGATGGTGCTGGCAGATGTTTTGTCAAGAGCAACTTAGAGTTTCTCAAAGGTGCTTGTGACACTGATGGTCAGTGATTGTCAAATAAAATGGAAGTGGGGTGAGAGAGCCAGCACTTCAAAGTGGTCTTTCCTGGACACAGAGAGATGAGACTCCAGTTGAGGTGCTCCAGAGGTCCTTCAGCTCTGACCTTGCAAGATAATTACTGTTAAAGGATTCAGATTTTTTCTTTGTTCAAACTTTTGTTTCCCTGTCTAAAGGGATACTTCTAGTGAACAGAAACCTAAACCAGGAAAAAGAACTGGGACTTGAAGGAATGATTCTTAATTTTTATGCAGGTATTGGAAACCTTTTCTTGATGTTTTTCCTTTCTGAAGGAGCACTCCAGAGGAGCTCCTGCAGAGGTTGGTGATAGTGGGTCAGTGCTTTTTTTGCCTGAGTGTCATTAGACCTATTCCAAAAGTGCCATGGTGCAACAGGGCTATGTCAGTGCATGCAGGTTCATTGGGATATAATTGTCCAAGAGATACTATTTTGATTGACAGGATAAGAGAGTCCTCTCTGGTTTGCTTTGCTGTGTAAGACCCCAGGATAATGAAGAGAGAACTCTTTGGAGGCAGCAGCTCCAAGACTTCCCGGCTAGCTGTCTGTCTGGGTCTTCTCACTCCATCAGTAGGTTGAGGGGGAGACAAAAAATCAAAAACTCTAACAGGATGTCTGGGACTCTGGGCTCCTGGACCGCTGGAGGTTCTCAACGTTTCCAAACTGGAATAAAGCAAAAAGCTGAAACTCCCCAACTCTCTTGGAATTATCATTCTCTGCACAGCTCCTAGATATATTTAGAAAATTAATTTCAGGGTTTTCTGGTTTCGGATTTTTCCTCCTCTTTAAAAGGCCCCAGAGCTGAATTAACTCACAGGATCTTCAGTGTAAATTCAGCCCTCAGATTGAGCAATGTGTGAAATGAACCCCTGGTCTCACATGGGTCTTCTCTTGACAATAGCCATTGTCTCACCTGATACAGACTTTTTGACTGGACTCTTATTAGAGAGCTATGAATAATGAATGAGTCTAGGAGATAAATTGTCCTTTCCTCCCTATTACAGGATAAAGCTTCAATAGGCCATCAAGGCATGCTCTCTAGATAAATTATTTCAGCTTTGAAAGCTGTCAAATCAGAGCTTAGGACCAGTGCAGGATTCAAATAGACCCTTTGCACAGCTGCAGGTGTAACATCAATTGACAGAGAGATGACAGCAAGCAGTGCAAAAAGGCAGAAGGAAGGTTGCAAGTTCTCACTCAGTGGTTTGTGGCAAGCCAAGCATTTCTTTCTCATCCCCTTCCCTCTCTGACCTGGCACTGACAGTGTTAATTATATCTAATAATGGCATTGTAAAGGAGGAATTCCTCTCATGAAATTATATGAGAGGATTCTAAAGCAAATGATAAACTGTGACACTAGATGTAATATCTGGGAAATTGTTTGTTTTAATAAGAATGTCTTATTTCTGTAATGAATTTCCCTGGTTTCTGGATTTATCCCTGGTAGGACCAGTTGCATTAGACATAAGAGCTATATTCTACTTCTGCTTTGCAGTTACATGTCATATGTAAGTGAAGAGCATTTTCTTGAGGACTTTTTAGAAGGAAGACACTGACATGATGGCTTTAGATGGGATCAAAAAATATGTGGGTTTATTTTGTCAGCATTGAACAGTGGTGCTCTCAAAGTTACCTTTGTACCTCCACTGGCTATAGAGGAAAATTAGGTACCTAGTTTTGAAACCACACACAGGACATTGTGTCCAGCAGAGTGAAGAGACCCTGAACTACTCTGTAGCGGTATTGGTGTGATGTACAGTGGACTGATTTGGGTCACTCCCTATTCCATTAAGGTGCTGCTGTTAGAGGGGTGGAAAATGGATTTGTGGTTACTTCCTATTGTTAAAGATAAGTCATGTGCTACCTTATTTGTACCTCAGCCATCTCTAGTTGCAGATGGGCAGAAGAAAAGAACTGTAGTGTCTGGGGAGAGGGAGCATATGACATTACTCTGGTAAACTTCCTGCTCAGATCAAGAGAGAGAGTTTTTCCTCTCTCTGTCTCTCTTTAGCTTTTTTATTTTGTAATTAATATTATTATGCTGTTCTGGAGTCTGTACATTTCAACTTGTAAATCCTTTGCCAGCCTTAAAAATTATGGAGAAGGTTGAGGAGATAAGGTTTAAACGGGCTTTTCAACTGTAAGTGGAAGCCACTAGAGCTAATAAAAATGAAGATGAAAATGAAATGTTTGTGGGGCTAGTGGTGCAGGGATATCAGGGGGAGAAAGGGGAGGCTAAGGAAAAACGAACAACAACAAAAAAAAAGACAGCAGCTACCTGATCTGTATAGAAATACCTTGAATATAAATAAATGTATAGAAATAGTAATAAATGTCTTCAATTATTCTAAAAAATTTCAAGGCAACAGGAAAATTTGAGTTAAAGACAGAATACAGAGATTCCTCAAATGAGGCTGAACCTTTTATACGACAAGAAAATGACTGTATACTCAAAAGACTCGCTCATGAAAGAGCAAACCTAGGCATACCGTAGAAAACAAACATTAAAGCACCACTGACTGTAGTCATAACTGAAGAAATGTGCTTCAAGGGAAGCGAAAAGCTAGGGAAGCCAAAGCTCAGCCTGAACCACTAAAATAGAGCGAGGGGGAAAGTCAATTTATAGGAAAGTACAAGGCAAAATAAGATTACATTTGCCAGACTTGACAAAGAGCATGTTAGTAACTGGCATGATGCAACGTGATGCCATGGCAGAGCTCCTGGTCTGCTCGCATTGTGGCACCAACCAGTGCAGGGATGGTAGCTTGGGGCTGGGAAGCTGTGCCAGGGCACAGCAGAGTCCCTTTGCATGAGCTGCATCCAGCACAGATATGGTTTAAGAACTTAAATATGCTCTAAAGAATAAACAGGAATGTTACTGTGAGAATGGCAGCTGGAGAGTTCTATCCCAGGGTAGACAGAATTTTGTTATGATAACAAGCAACATGGAGAACATACCAAGTGATGTAGGAAACAGCTTGTGTTGGGTGTGACCTAGGATTTGCAGCATCGACTGAGGTGGAATCAGAGTTCCCACTTCTTCAGGATCTAGGCAAATAAATATTTACCTTGAGATGGAAAATTTGCTCATGCTTCCTGACTCTGCTCCAAAGTTAATAAGGGCAAATGGCTGCAGATGTCATCTGTGCTGAAAGGAACTTTGATGTTGTTCTATCCATTTTAGGAAAGCAAGACATCACGTTGGCAGGTAATATCAACAGTGAAGCTTCTCAGCCTCTTAGGCTATGTCTTGTAGAGGATGATGCTCATGTCTTGGCTTATAGATGAGCATTTCTCAGATGTTAGAATGCTGGGGGGCACCTGTATCAGAGGAACAAAATTTTTCCTTATTATCATGTGTACAGCAAGGCACAGACATCGTGGCCTGTGCAGAAGTATGAAGGAAGACGTATTTCTTTCTTGTTTGAACAGGCTGTTATTTCCTGATTGAATTTAATTTTTATAAGGTTTTGAAACTTGTAGAGGGCTGTATTTTCTTCTTCTTGACAAGAAGCCCCAGGCTATGTTATTCCTTGTGATATGTACTTTGCTCACCAAGGCTGTGACAGCATGTTCTGAGCACATCCTTTGCTCACAGCAATGCTGGGTTGTCTTGCAAAAGCAGCAGGGTTGGGGCATGGAGGACTGATTTTTAACCCTGGGCATCTGCAGGGCCTGCATGGGGCAAGGAACGGAAAGACCTTGGGGATGGGAAGGATGTGGAGCAGAGCTGGTTTAACTTTTACTGCCAACTATTGCAAGGAGGAGGAAATGGCAACAAGGACCTTGGCTTCACAGGTGATAGAAGGACTTTATTAGTGTCCAAAGTGTACTGTACTGTGATTCAGAAAGTTATTGAACAAATAAAACCAAATAATGAATCTGCCTGAAAAGACAAAGCAGGTGGGAGGGCAGCTGGTCAGGTTTTTGGGTGGGGTTTTTTATTTTTTGTTCCTCTTTTCTAGGCTTTACCTTATTTTGAATCTTATATATGTCAGAAGTGAATTATTTCAGATTTTTTGCAAAGCTCAGGAAAAGATGTTCATAATCGTATCCCTTTCATGCTTCCAGCCAACTCAGGGCAGTGGTAAATACATACTAAGAGCAGTCATTCTTTCCAGATGCCCAAAAAGTTTATTTGGAAACAACTGTCATGTTATATGTAACTCTGACAATGCTCAGTAGAGCTTGACTACTAGAAAAGTAGAATAAATTGGTAATGAGAAATGAAAGGGAAAACATGCTAAACGGTAACACTGAGCAAGAACACACTGTGAAGAAATCAATATTTCCCACTTATGCAGCTCCAACATAGGGAAGGAATGTCAGTGATTTTCTCAGGGTGTGTTTTGTTGTTGTTGTTTACACTGTTCACAATAAAGTTGCAGCAATAAAGAAACTATTTAAAAGAAGTCATGGGGAAATTCACAGTGATGGAAAAAGGCAGATTTCAGGTTGTTCACTTGAGCTCCATAGGTGATCTGTAGCTAGAACACATCATGATATTTGTTCATCTCATGAGTCTCTGACTCAGTCCCCAGCCAAATCCAAGCTCATTTCTTTCTTAGGCTTACATGCTGAAAGTATGAGCCATCTTGGTAAGTTTAGTGTCATGATGAGAGAACATTTTCCACCACAGAGATTAGGTACAATGCATGCCCACTGAATTTTGAGGATGGAAGTATCAGGGACTATACAACAATTAAAAATCAAGGGGGTTTGCTAAATTATATACATTTCCTCCAGAATTTTAGTCATAAATTAGTACAATATGGAATCTGCGTAGTGAAGAAATTCTAAGAACAAGCACCCAGCACAAAATTATTCTCTTAAATAATACAACAGCCTTGTAGAAATCACTGGCACAGCTTCACTACAGTGGGTGGTCACAGGCACTAGCAGGTTTGCTGCAATCAGAAGATGGCAAATAATGCAGAGATATTTGCAAGTGAATACATTCTAGAACAGTAGGGCAGTGATATGTTTTTTCATGACACCTGGCTTATATCCTTTACAGCATGGAAAGCTGAAAGAAATATGGCCATTTAGCATTCATCTCTGCTTTTGTTAAAGTGCAGCAGGGAGGGTAAGCAATCAGAACAAGTCACCTTGTTCATAGCTTGTTGATTACACAGTGAAAATATTTGATGATGGATGTGTGATTGCATCCTGGGGCAGAGGAAGAATTGCCCCAAAGAAATGCATCAAGAACAAATAATAAACTTCCAAAGCTTGCTCTCTTTTGTGTTTCTATCATGCAAATTCAAAAAGTTTGTAACTCTTTCAGTCATACCTTTCTTTACTCCAAATCCAGAAGTCCTGGAAGATGCTCATTGGGTTATATAAGTTGTGAGGGGGGTGGAAATATATGTCCAGGTATAGATTTCTCAAAGTTTGCTTAGAGAATGAAGAAAAAGGTGACATGAGACTTGTCAAAAGCATTTTGTCTCTGCCATGCTACTTTTGGCTTATGCAGACTTCCAAGTATATTGGAACCATCTTCAAAGACTGTAGTTATGAACCTTTTTTTGCAGTCTAAACTGTTCCTTGTTAGATTAGCAATAAGTTATCTAACATCCTGCCTTAGCCACCTCTGCAATATGAAAGACATTACTAAAGTGTCTATTCTCTCAGAGGAATTGAACAAACTATTTGGGCTGTACTTAAAGTTAAAAAAATAATTAAAATAATAAAAATTGAAAGTAGTTGTAATGGAAATGAGTTGGTTTTCCTCTGCTCCAGAAATGGCTGTTTGAAAGCACAGCAGTCTTAAACCAACATTTTTGGCAGAGATAAGGGTGGCTGAAGAAATCAAGTCCTTGTGTCCTGAACTATTACTTCAGTAACACTGATAGTCTGTATGAGTGAATGGTTCATCTAAGAGTTCTGTTAATAATGGGGGTAAAAAAAAGTTTACCTTTATTTACATGAGATGTTACTGCTTTTGTGTCAAACAGGAGTGTTGGGAAAGGGCTGCTCTGAGCACGACAAGAGAAAGAAGAAAGCCTGTTGCACTAAATCATAGTTTTTGGCCTACCCTTGCAGACATCTCTTGTCATATGCTTCCAAAAACCTTGGCTAGGAGCAGAGCTACTGAGATCTGCTCTTAACCACAGAACTGGAGGCAGAGATAAAGGTGCCATTAATTTTCATTTAAATAGGTATATGTCTTTTGGAGCTTTGCATGGACACAAAATACACAGACTCTTGCTGGCTTTGTCAAGTAGAGAAATGCAATATGGATCTTATGCTCTTATCCATGTTTTTTTGTGCACTGTGACAAGCTTCACTAGTCCCAGTGTTGGGTTAATCTCTGCCAAAATTAAGACAATCTGATCTGCATGCAAACAATGAAGCCAAATTAGGTCCACTGTGTTTTTCTGCATTGATTTTTGGATGTAAACCATGCTGCTTTTTGTCAACCATGTACCAGCTATTAGTATAAAACCAACAATACTTTTCTAATTGCAGAAGATGCACAGGTTGCCAGTGTATGCCCCAAAGTAATAAGTGGGATAATTAAGAAGGGCAGCCTCAGGAAGAAGCTGTAGGGAAGGACTTGTCTCTGTCAATGTGTCGCCAAGGTTTTCTGCAGGCTTGGAGGGCTTTGGCTGGCTGCAATTGTCCCTCCTCTGCTGTCTGGTTAAATGCTGACACTGCCTAAGAGGGTGTTCAGGCTCTTTCTGCAAAGAGTGGGCTTCTAATGCAGTGGGAAAAGGGTTGTGGTGAGACCTAGCTGCCCCAGGGAGTGGAAAAGTGCTGATGGTGGGAGTTTCTGGAAGATTTCCCCTTGACTGGGCCTGGCCTTTCTGCTCTCAACACTGCAGTGTCATGGTTGTGTTGTTATGACACAGATTAAAGATAAATTCTGCCAAGACTTGCAAAAATATGTGGCAAGAAACAACCTCCTAGCTTCCTTTAGAACTTTATTCTAAAGAAGAAAAGCTGGTTAAGAAAGAACATGGAGGGACAAGGACTTGAAAAAGGTCTCTCAGCAGGGTTGCTGGCAGAGCTGGTAATTAGAGCTGGTCAGAAAAGTCAGTCTCTTTTCCAGCAATGTTCTCCTTGAAGGCAAAAAATGAAATTACAAGAGCTTCCAAGGAGCTTGCTGGAAGCCAAACAGCTTGACTCTCCATTTTCTCAGGTCTGTGTGGTCTCTTGGTTGTTGCAGAGGTATCCAAGCCTTGATTAGGAACAAAGCCTCCCATTCTGTTGCTTAAAATTGTAGCAAAAAGCGTAAGACAGGAACACTTAGAACATAGCCATTTATTAAGCAAATCTCTTCCCAGATGTCCAAAGTAGTCACTGAATACTCAACGTATTGACCACTGTTTACTAAAACATCTGTGCTAGCTGGCTAAATGCATATTATGTTATAGATGAGGAAGCATTTTCTGTCACCTTGCTGGGAACTGATTGGCTATAAGATGAGTGAGATTCCTTTACTAGAAGTTTTAGCTGAAGATTGTCAACACAACTGCGAGTTAGTTCTTAATGTTTCTGGGTAGTGCTCAGCTAACAACATAAGTGACACCAGAGCCAAGGACTTCGCTACCTGGCATTTATTAATTGAAGAATTGAAAGAAAAACACTGCAGAGTTGCAGAGAAAGGAAATGTGCCTCCATATTAGATGAGCAGATTTCAGATTTTCTGCTCTGTTACCAGAGGCATTAACTGACCTAGGCTAATGTTTGTATGTGTTAAACAATAATTTAACTTTATGTTTTGCTCAGGCATACAGAAACCTAACCCTGTTTAAACAAAAATCAAAAAAATCACAGTACTACCAAAGGCATTTTCAGTTTTTTTCCTTCTCTTACTCTTTTTGTCTTCGGAGAAGGCCATTAAGAAAATCAATAATTTTTCATTAAATTGAATGCGTTAAATTTAATCACTTTTAAAATTGTCCAGTTTCGATACAGTGTTTGGTAACAGGTATTTCTGCCAAGGAAGTCAGTGAAAATATTCATCAGGATGTTGTTTCAGGCACATCTTTCAAGCATTATGTAGTACCTTATGCTAGGCTGTAAAATGATTTTAAACTGTAACTATATTCTGAGTGGCAAAAGTTTGGTTGTTGTTTGTTTCCTTTTTTGTTTGTGTTTTATTTTTGCTTGCTTTTTCTCTCGAACACACACTTGGCTGTAAAGTCTGTTAACCACTTCAGTAACTCCATAAAACTGTATGACTGTTTTTTAAGAAGTTTAAAATAGTTTCTGTTGGAGAGCAGAAGAACTTGCCTGCTATTTTTGGTTTTTGGAAGACCAAGCAGTAACTTGCCTCTTCAATGAAGAAGTCATCCCTAGGAATTTTCATTTTCCTTCTGGTGCTCATCCTTGCTTCTCAAGAGTGTTTCATGGACAGCTGTTCTTGGCCATCTGTTGTGCAGTCTGGGCTGCTGCTTGAGCACATATGGAATAAGAGATGGTAGCTGGGATTCAGTGGTTTGAGTGAGTCTGATGCTGAGCTCATGAGAACTGCCTCCAGCTGAGCAGTAAGTGTGCCCGGCTGGCAGTTCAGAGCTGTGGGGGTGAAAGATTGGTAGATACAGCTTTGGATGCAGCAATCCTAGGTCTGGTTTCCATGAGCTATTGAAGATAATGTGCTTTGTATGGACTAACTCAATGGCCTTTCTAGACTTGAGACAAACGCTCAATTTAACTGAGATGTCTTTCTACCACACGTACGTATATATGATGTGTCACACAAGAACTGCCTTGTAACATGACCAGAGTGTTAGCAGTAAGTGAATCCTAGGCAGAGATTTGCATTTGGTTTGGAGGAATAAGTGAATGGTCCCTGATTTAGAACAGTAGCAAGCAGAGGCTAGTCACTTGTCTCAAGAAACATCAAGTAGAGCTGCTGGAAAAACCTTCATGTGGTCTAAACGTGCTGCCATAGATAGGGAATGTATCCCATGTGTTTTCAGCACTTGCCTTCCTTACAGTCTCCTGTAAGGGTGATTTGCGCTTTCCTGAGTTGCACGTGCTCTGATCAGGGTTGCATGGATCTCTGAAGGAGGACTGTCTTTCCTAAACAACTGCTGATTGACCACAGACTCTGATCACAAACTGGGTCAGGTTAATCTGGCTGAGCTCGAAGTATATTGCCTTAATGGCAAGGAATCTTTCATTTTTGTTAAGTTCTAGTAGCTCATTAGTTTGCCCTGACAAGCAAAGCAGTGGCTGCCACTGCTGACAGACAAGACTTTCTTGGATTTTTGAAAAGTTCAGGGAAGTGCTAAAGCTATGAAGAATTATTTTAAAATCAATAAGTCAGGCAGAATAATTGGCACAAATACAGTCAGTGTTTACAGCCACATTTATATGCAGAAATTATTTGGGGTCACTGTGGTATAAATAACAATGGCATAACTAAAATGTTAACATTCTTTCTGTGTTCTCCAACTCATTTTCCATCTTGATGGCTACACTTTAGATTAGGGCAGGCAAAGCCATAAGGGAAAAACAGACAAGAGTGTGTTAAGACTGAGAACTGCAGTGCAAGTGTCTGGGGTGCAGACTATGAGGCAGTTTAGCTTTGAACTTTAAGCCCAGTGTAAATTAGCTGGCACTGAGCTTGCTGCCTTGGTGTGGTGATTACTGCTGGAGTTGGCACTGGATCTATTAGATGAGGCTGGGCATTTCTAAACTACTCTCTAGGTAGGATGGCTCTCTTTGCTCCCCTTCCACATCTGAGTGGGAACAGAGAGAGCAGCAGCAAATGGATGGGGCTGCAGTGCCAAGTCAGCACAGAACAGAACCAAATTGCACTGTCCTTTCAATTTCTTACCTCTGTACACCCCTATTTAAATAACAGATTCAGCCACGGGAACCCAAATGTCTCACATTGCCAGGCCAATTGCTGTAACTTTTGAATTCTAATGGAAAGGTGTGAGGATCATGCCTGTGCTCCAAGCATGCTTGGGGACTTCATTAGTCAGCTTTCAGTAAGATGCTGACTTACTGGATGAGCTGTGTTTTATTGTGACTATTGAAGAGGCTATCAAAACTAGACAGAGAGAAAAATCCCTCTTCAGCCTTGAAACACTCTCATTAAAACACCTTTGCAGGTAAGTAAGATCCCAGACCTAGGGCTAGCTGGAGGCCAGTCTGACCCTCTGCAGGCATTAAGAGCAGCTTCAGGGCTGCCCTACATCCTGCCTAGTGCAGTCAGCTCTGCCCCACTGCTGCTGGGGATCACTGCAGTACAGGGGTTCCTGCCTCTGCTTGGGTGTGGTTTCAGCCTACTTTCTACCTACCTTGAGAGAATGGTTGCTGTTATTGAAGTGTCTGGGCTCAGGACCAAGGGAAAAGGACATCATTCCAAATATCAATAGGATTTGGGGGATAATGCCTAATATTTAGGATGTCCAGATATTCTTAAGCCACATCATATGGTTCCTGTAGAATTGGTTTTTATAAGTTCAATTTGTTTGTTTTTTTACTTAGGTTGCTGGTGTGCACTTTAAAAAAAAAAACAACCAACCAGACAAACATGATCCCCCCCTCCAACCAAGCAAGCAAAACCAATAACAAAAAACTCAAGCAGCCAACCAATGAAATAAAAAAACCCGTGCACTTTAAAAACCAAAATACCCACACACCAACCTTTTTTCTTTTCCCAGCTAGAGTAAATGTTCTTTTCCTCAGTTTTCCAATTCCTTTACTGTTCTTCCCTTCCTACTATCAATTTCTGTACTTCCTGCTTTAACTTCCATTAAAACCCTGTAACTCAGGAATATTTCACATTGTTTTTCTTCCTTGTTTCCAGGGGAGTTTAGATGCAAGTACCTAAATTGTAGATGATGAAAGCTTGCTTGGAGGAACATTCTTCCCAGGTGTTTACAGTTTTCCCAGTCCAGCACCATCAGGATCCTGCTGTGTTCTCTTGTTGTGCAGCTCCCTATTGTTTCACTTCAATTGGAAATTCCTAAAAAAATGTATTTCTAAAAATATTCCTGAAGAGGTCAGCAACTTGTTTGTGGGGTGGAGTATGACCACTCAAGTGAAAGATGATGGAGATGCAGGCAAACCATAGGATAAGAGATGGTGGTTGGGAAGAAAAAGCCTAGGATTAGAGATCATGTTTTCAGAAGATTCTGAGGGAGTAGCTTTTATGAAATGAATGGAAATTACTTCAGGTGCTCAGGGTTTGGATGGTGTGTTGCACTGGCTTGTTAATCCTGTTCTGTCTCCTATTACTAATATAAAGGACACATTGGATTTAAATGATGGTCAGCCAGGATCCATCAAAGCATATAAATGATTGACCAGCAGGCTTCAGTCCATGTCAGAATGCCACAGACTACAGACAGGTTATTTAATGGCAGACTAGATCCTACTGTACAACTTCCCATCCCCGTGTGTACCTACAGTCCAGTGCTGTGAGCTGAACACTTTCTGCTCCATAGGGAGGGAGGATGTTATCAGATGGCTTTTTAGCCAGCAGCACGCTTTTTTTAGGGCTTAATTGCCTTGTCTGCCTGGCCAAGCTGTCCTGCTGTCTGCCTGGGCAGAGGGGAGTGCTTTAGCAGGGCTTTTATTTATTTAGCTATTGGATATATCGTACTCTTCTGCTATGAACTGTCGCATCTTGCCCCTTTTTTGCTTTATGAGGAGCCTGTTCCGCAGCAGGACCCTGGGCTCTCTGACAGGAAGATGGAGATTTCACTCCATACAGCAGTCAGGAGAACAGTAGGAGCATGGAGCACGTTTGGCATTTCTTTCTTTTTCCCCCACTGGCTGCATATATTATATCTTGAAGCTCACTGGGCAAGAGCAGAAGAGCCCAGTTAAGCATCATGTTGATTGAAAAGGTAGCAAAGCAAAACATGACTACTGACAGCTTCAGTAAATTGCACCTGTAAACTTCTTGAGGAGGAATTGCATGGGGGACACAGAATTAATAGTCAGCAAGGAGTACCAGTGTGTGGGGATTTTGACAACAGTGGAAAATCTCTTCAGAAGTCAACACAGGCCAGCAAAGGGTATTTC
>VWZO01006946.1:273069-324262 GCA_013396975.1 Bucco capensis | reverse complement strand
AAACCACTAGGAAATATTTGTAAGTATCTGTCAAGTATGTCAAAACGCAGTCCAAATTGCAGATGCAGCATCAGCAGAAGCCGTGTCACTGACTGGAGTGCTACTCTCACTAGGAAGAAAATTATGGGCAAATTAACTGCTGACATGCACTACACAGAGTCACTAAGCTAACAGAGTCTGAATTGAAAATGTTACCAAGTTAAAAAGGTGTTTAAGGACTGATTTTACATCCGTGTAAGTGGCTGTGTATGGAGCAAGCTGGTGGAGGAGCTGGCAGCCAGCATTGGACTCTGTGGATTGCATTCATCTCTGCCTGCCTGCAAGTGCCTGAAGGGTGGGTGAGAAGCTGTTGAGAACCTCTCCTGCTGTGGGGAAAGAAAGCACTTCCAGAGCTCAAATAGTTTACTTCAAGCTAGGCTTTTTTAGGTGCTGATTAAGTACTTTTTTTTTCTCTTCAGGAAGGAATAAAAGTATGTAGACAAATCATTCAGATTGAGAAACCTATACTTAGACAAAGATATCAAAACTGATGTGCCTCCAGCTCCCCTTAAAAAAAGGTACGAAGTACCAGCCTTTGGAGATTTGAGGCTTTGACATTTCAGGCATTAAAAATATCCACAAATCTTTACCTCTGAGAAGAATGCTGGACAAATTACTATATTAAGAGAAGTCCTTGCTATCACAATTTGGCTACCAAGAAGTGGACCAGTTTGTAATTACCTTTTAAAAAACACCAAAACAAACAAAAAGCCCCCTCAAACCAAAACCCCCAAACATACTCATCCTCTTTACCCTTCTTCACTTGTTGTCCTGTAGTAGTGGGGTAACTTAAAATTTAGCAGAGATTGATAGCTTCATCCTTGACACCCTCCTGACAGAGGTTCTTGGGATTTGATTTCTTAAGTATCCTCAGAAGGTTGGTATTTTTCTGATAAAGCCAGCTTAATTGTAACATATCCTCCTTTGTCTTTTGGGATTTTCCCTCCCTTAGAAAACTGTAATGATTAATGTCCAGAATACACCATACTCGATCCTGGATTATTGGTACAATATTGATTTCTATCTATGTAGTCATTCAGAATTGTACCTAGAAGATTTTCACCTTTGGGAAAGGGTAAGCTATAGTTTTCCAGTGAGGCAGCACTTTCTTCAAGCTCTGATGTGTCATGAGTTTTGAGAAAGTAAAAGCTACAGCGGTAAGTCTGAGAGATGTTTTAAATTTTCTATACTTCTGAGCACAGTACAGCATGGCTTATTTTAATTGAAGTCTAGTCTAGTTTGCAGTTGGAAGGATAGAAGAAATGGTCCCCATAAAATTTTAAGATTCTCTAAAAAGTGTCTTATGTGGAGTTTTTCCCTTCCTGTACAATAAGGTCACATATGTAGAATATATAACAATCTCGTATAGAAAGGCTTTATTGGCACTTGTTGTAATGACTTTTATAACTGATTCATGAGTTCACTGCTCATGAGTAATTTGGTCATCCAGAATATAGGTCCAATAAAACTTCTATCTTATACCATGCTGTCATGTCTTCTACACTTCAGGTGGACAGATAAGCAGAGACATAACAGAAACATTTTGTAGATCCTTTAAGAGAATAATTAAAACAGAATGTAAGTTCAACTGTGATGAAAAGTGATTACATAAAGAGAAGCTGATAAAAACCACCAAGACAAAAGCAAATATGTTCTGGTTTGGATGTGATAAAATTTATATTGCTTTTTGATATGGATTTATACCCACTTACAAATCAGAAGCTGGTGATTGTGACATTTGCTTATTCTTGAGATCTTTCTCCTTTCTACATTTTTTAAATAGTTTGGGTTTTTCTGTGGTGTGGTTGTTCTTTTGTTTGTTTGGGTTTTTTTTTGAGCTGAGTGGCAATGGGACAGTCATTCAACTAGACATATAAAAGTCCAGTGTAATGCTACTCCTCTGAAGCTGTTCAGGAGGGAATACTTTCATGCATTTGGAGCGCAGATTGGAAGTAAATCTGAAATCAGGCTGTCTGCATACGGTGAAAACGATCTCTTATAAATCTAGTTTGACACTGTTCCCTATTTTTAGCCCTGTGGTACTGTATCGTATGACTAAGTGCCCCAAGGGTATCCACTGTTCCCACAAGAGAGGAGGACTTCCAGTTCTGGAATGCAGGGTCATATTTGTTATGCTGCTCAAGAAATATAATGAATTCCTGACTAACATGGCATTTTATAACCAAGAGAGCTATTAGGTACCTGAGCTTGGAGATAACATACTGGTTACCCCTTATTTCATTTCTCTGCCTCTTTAAATCAGTGGCATGAAATTCATCATCTTTGAGCCTGTTTTTCTGTCAGGCTACTTAAGCTGTATCTGTCCCTTCCTTGCAGTATATGAAGATCTATGCTTATAAACACTTCTCTAACTTTTTTTTTTAAAAGAATATAAAGTGCACATTCTCCCCAGAGCAGAGGGAATGTCTCCCCTGCCTGCTCACCCTATTTCTTAGGCAGGCGCTGTTCCTTGGGACATGAGGAGCACAACTGTGGGCTTGGTGCATTTGTAATAAGAATATTGACCCTGTAGCTACTTGGCAGAGAGCTGGCCCTTTCCCATCAAAATGCAGTACAAGGGAGCATGGTGCTTGCTGACTGCACAAGCAAGGCTGGTAAAGTGCAAAGGGGAAGGGCTTGCTTTACCAAGTGGCATGAAGAGGGCTGGTTTTAGAGGTACTCTTGAAAGGTGAGAAGACCTTCTTTCCAAGCTAAATGGAGGAAACATCTTTCAGCCAGAATAGAGAGGACAGATTTTTTTGCTTAATGAGCTGAATGATACTGCCTCTTTTATTTGCTATTAAGCAATAACTGACCTCAACCTTTTTTCTTGGAGTGACTGGTATTCAACATCTTGAGTACACTGAAAGCAAGGCCAGACTGTAAAGGGAATAAAAAAGAGGACAGCAAGGGGGTGGAAATGGGTAAGTAAGACTAGCTCACAGATCTTCTGGTCATTATGACAGGAACATAGCTTTAGGAGACAAGCCTTGCAGTGAATATGCCTTCAATTAACAAAATATTAAGGATATTTGCCAGCTCAAATACCCCAGTAATCCAGGAGGGTCACAGAAAATGCTTGGTTAAATAAAGCATGTGCTTGAACATTTGTGAGGCTCTCCCGGTCTTCAGACTGGCAAGTCCCCTTCATAAGGCAGTGTTCTCCATTTAGCCCTATTTGTACATGTAATAATTGGAGAGATTTGTTAAGTTAGGTCTGTTTTATGGGTATCCTAGGTATTGACAAAGCTGTCTGGTACTTACAGTCCTATTACATCAGGCTCATTTTATTCAATCAATTTTTCTGCAAAGGAGACCTCGTCATCTCTGGTTCTTTGAATTATTATACAAATATGCACACACATATATGATTTCTTTCCTTCCCCCTCCCCAGATCTATTATTAACCTTTGTCATTTATAGTGGTTCTAACAGAAACTGTGTACAACATGTCCCAATTTCACTGCAATCTGAAATGAGATAAAATTGTATACCAGATAGTTAGCCCACACCACCACAGCCTGAGAGTTAAAACACAGACATAGGTATTAATGTATTAATTCCTTAAGATAGGATTTTAAGGGACAGTTTAATTGATGTTATTTACTTTAGTTTGTCTCTGCTAAGGAAATATGTGCATCCCTCTTGCCTGCATGTAGTTACAGCTAGTGCCACTGCACTTAACAAGGTAGGAGGTCCCATCAATTACAGTTTTCGATGCATCCACATGAATGCTGCAGCACTCAGACTTTAACACCCCACTGCTAGCAGGGAAAGTTGATTGTCAGGCATCCAACTGTACAAGTGTCATTTGCAGGTTAAAATGAGTAGAAATTAATTATGTCTTTTTGGAAGATGGGGGAAGTGGATAAAAATGTCTAGATCACATGATTTGTGACAGCTCTCTGCTGTCTGCAAGAAGGGGTTTTCATTTCCACCCCTCTTGCCTTCCCTCCATACCTTTTCTAAAGGTCAGTAATGAGGCACTACTTATACCAGCAAAGTGGCAGCTCTGTTTATTTTTTTTTTTGTATGTGTGGGATTATTTTCTTTTGCTTTGCTCTTTTGAATATTTTGTCTTTTTATGAATTATTTAGGGAAATATAATTTGAATGACGGTTTTGTAATTTTGTGTGTCTCTGGGAATGAAGGATGAAAGCGAGTTTCCCTGGAATTTCCTGGTGGTGCTGTGCAGAGATCATACACAGGTTTACCCCTAAAGCAAACATCATCCTACATTTCCCACTGCTTTGCGCTCCTTAGTGGTAACAAAACACTTCTCTAAAGATGAGATCCACAGGGAGAAGATGCCTTGCCTAATGGCTTCTCCAAGTGACAAAACCTAACACATAAATGAACCATAATTTGCTGTTCTGCACCTACCTCTGCACTGCTTTTAATTGTGTTGGTGTCCATGGTTCTCTTAGCAAAAATCCCTCATTATCTGCAGCTTTCCTTCAAGGTATGACTGGAAAAACCCTACAGGCTAGGCAGCTGGAGCGTAAGAATTATCAGGCTCTATATACCCCCAAAAACTACTTACTTCACCTTCAGATCATGCTCTGAGAATTCTCAAACCACATTTAGAGGACCTGATCCTGTACAAGATGAAGGACTACAAACAGTGGCTCACAGAAGTCATGAGATAGCTCCATGGAGAGCCCTACTCTGTAGGCGTCATCTAAGTTGCTCCCTCCCTGCCTGTGTGTAAATTCTCCTACCATTCAGCTGCTACTGAAGCCTCCCCAAATTTGTCTGTTGAAGCTATTTTATTCTGTGTGATGGCAATGAATATTACATAGGTTGGACATATAAAGGTGTGAACATCATGGCATAGACTAGTATGTTTGTCAGGCTGTACAATGAGTAGTTCCTCTGCTGGTGGTGTATATAAGATAGGACACTTCAGCATCCACAAACACTAAATGCTCAGTGAACTTTGGTATTATTAAATTATCTTTTCTGAAAGCAGCCCTGTTCTATGAGGAATATCTAGATCTTGAGTAAAATCAAGCCTAGCTCACTGCCTAAGCAACTGCTGAAAAGGAGTACTTGCTATTTTAAAACACAGCTTCATGAAAAAGATGCATTGAGACTTATTAAGGTGCTGGGGGGGGGGGAAACCCAAACCCTAGATAATTTATATTGTCACTCTTACAAGTTAAGTGTACTTCAGTGGTGTAAGGAGACAAGTTCTTTTGATGTTTGATATAAACCATATTTATTTATTATCAATCACTTCTGTGAGAAAAGAGTATCCTCCTCCTTTATGCACATGCTTATGTTTGCTTATAGCCTGCACACCATGAATCATGGATGCAGTAGTAATGAAGTTCATTATTAACAAATCATTATGGAATCGAGGCTTCTCATCCAGAAATACTGCAAGTTTCTTTGTATTCTTCAGCTGTTACAGATGCTTCTCAGCTAGTGTATAAAGGATAAAAGTGACTAGAAAATGTGGAACTTCCTATTAAACCTTCAGCTGAAAATATTTTTTGGTTTCAGCCACAAATCAAAATCTGACATATTCCAGTAGCAAATGAAAAGAAAAATTAAATCTGAATTACCACTGTTTCCTTTAGGGAAATGATTTAAGTGTCTTATTTGTGCTATTCTAAGGTTCTATGATGCATCACGATTTTTTTTTGTTCTCATGTGATGGGACTTAGTGAAGTGTGGTCCTAGATGTATAAATGTAATACAATGGCAGATACAGAAGAGAAAGGAGGAAAAAAAAAAATCATTTTCCATGAAGATTTTTTTCAGATTGAGATATTTTATTTGTTATTTTGATGAGAAAGTCAAATTTAACAAAGAAAGCAACATATGATCATAAAAAAAATGCTGAGTTAAAAATCTCAATATAAAATATGTTGACCTATCACAGCAAACAAGAATACTGAGCTATAAAACTAGTCAGTATGCAGAACACATCTGTTGGTTATAATACATAGGTTTGAGAAAATTATTCTGTGAGAGGCATATAGTGAAGAAATTTTGATTGCTTTCTGTTGTTATTTATGTATTTAAATTAGATAGAATTTTAAAATTAGTATCTGCAGAAAACAAAGGGGATATTGAGGACATATCAAAATACTATAATAATACCCTTATTACTAATAATTACTGTGATGCAAATCTGAAACAACTCAGTAAAAGTCACTTAATTTACACAAGTATGAAAAAGATGAGGAACAAGACATTTTAATATTTTTAAACACTTTTGATTACAATGCTGAGATCATCTCTTACATATAGTTGGCTTGGATAGAAATGCTGTTACTGCAGGCTGAAAAAAGATCTTTGGTCCAATGTCAATCTGTATCGTTGGCTCCAATATGTTGAATAGAGAGAAGTTGTGCAGTGCTGACTGTCTTTTCAATTAATGGAAAGAAAGCCTATGAGTGCAGTGAGTCTTGGAGAAGGATCCAAAATGTGTCTCCAGGTAAAGGGTCCTGCTCTGAAAAGAAAGTTGTGCAAAGCCTTAGATAAATAATGTCTGCTTTGCCAGACTATGAGAGCAAATCCTTTATCGTCCTAATTTATTACAGAATGGTAGCTACAGTGATCTGGTCTTATCTTTTCTCATGTATATTTGATATAGTTACTTGTTTAACTCTCTCTTGTGCTGCACTTTATCCTCTCACTTACATGAATTTAGTGATTTCAGGAGGGTTTTTGGGGGCAATCTTTAATCATAATTAAGTGAATTGATTTATATGTGGCACTTGTAATCATATTCAAGCAGATGTAAGAAGAGCTTAGAAAGGACTTTCAAAGTGCCAATTAACTGTAGAATATAGACACAGGATGATGACTTAGGCATTGCCGAACAAATCAGTCTGCAAGACTATAAAATCAATTTTTCTTCATGTTGTTAATAAAACAATTAATATAAACAATCTGACTTCAAAACTATAAAGTCAATTTTGGTTCATGTTGTTCCATAAAACAATTAATACGAACAATTAGACTTCAAACATCTGCTGTCATACAAAGCTGCTGGATCATTAGCCTTAAAAATGCCAACAAGTTTCTGATTACTTAAACTGAATTGCCAGGCAAGGTAGCACAAGAGATGACTTTACAGCTATTGATGGTTTTATAGGCTAATGAAAGGATGTAGCAAAAATGATGGGCATGATCAAAGTGAACTCCATTGTTCCTGTTCCACCTGTTCCTGCTGTATTTGGGCTGATCTCCTCTATGGAGAATGAGGTCTCTGCTGCACCACAGGTACCTGCATCACTCCCAGCTCAGAGCAGAACTCTTGCCCAAAAGTCTCTGCCTTGGGCTTTGTAGCTTGAAGCTTTCCTTGGAGATTCAGCTCAATTTCTTACAACCTAGACACCATTCAAACAATTTCTTTAGGCTGTGTTAGCTGGTGTAATATTTGAGGAAAGAAAGCATCCTTGCTTTCGGAGAATTGCATGGATGCAAATCAGGGAAAGGAGGTCAGAAGGATTTGTGGGTGCAGAGTAGAAATGCTCTCAAAAGGTTTAGGCATTAGCAGCAAACAAAAAGAATGATATTTCATTTCAGACAGATCTAATTTTGTCTTCCTGAGCCATAGTGGTGGCCCATTAACAGACACTTTCAGTAGGGGGGGGTAACACAGGATATACATCTAACAGACTGTAAGTGGAAAGTTCATGGAGGCAAAGGGTGGAGCAAAACTTTTTGCATGGAATTTTTCAGCAAAATATGCAAATCTTGCAACAGTAAAATGTTTTGATGTGTCAACTTCAGTAATTTTTTTTTTAACTTCTGAAAGATTCAGAACTTGTTTCAGCACATCTTAAAAACATTGACTTGCAGGTTATGTATGACTTTGTTAGAAAATATTTTTAATAATTTAAAGTATGTGAAGTAAAAGGATAATAGAATGCAAAAAACTTCATATGATATATTTGTTTTCTTTTTATAACTATAAATTTGGTCTAGTATGTGTCACATTTGGTAGGTGCCTACAGACACTGCCAAATTATATTTGTTACTTTAGGAACCAAAAGAATAGTAGTAATTAATCATACAAAAGGAAATACAAAGTTTCCATGGAAAATGCTGAAAGGAAAAGAGTACTGTGCCTGGTCTTGGATAGTGCATGTTGATATCTTGTCATAAAAACCTCATCAAGAGTAAAAATTGTAAGTGGGTATTTCTTCTAATCATGGTACTTAAATGCTGCACATGTCACCACTGGTTCTGCTAATCAGCAGAGGAGCAGGGATGGCCCAGAATGGAAGGAGCAGTTAGAAAGTGTTTTGGCTGCTAAGTTTGCCTAAAGCAATTCCATTACTGTTGGTTCTCTAAGTATTTCACTTGGTGTCACTAAGTCTGCCTTGCAGCTGATGGGGGGTACCCAGAAGCCTTCATCTTTCTAAAAGATCCTTCATTCTTTTATTTCCCCGGGAGACACAGAAAGGCGATAAAGCAGATCCGCCACTGAAAGCATAGGATGTGCTCCAATGGATTTTTGGGCACAGCCCATGGAAAATCCTCAGATGCTGCTGTAGGCTTGCTGAGGCTGCTTTTGCTAGGTCCAGGGAAGGAAACAGGGAGGTTGCTGGCTGGAAAGCTGGAGAAAAGGAGAAGGGGAAAACAGCTGCCCAGGCTAGAGGGTACTTTGTCGGGTCAGTACCATTCTTGCTGAAGGACTGGACTTGAAAGGGGAATTTAAGTGATACTTAGCTTTCCAAAAGCTATGCCCAAGTGCAGATGCAGGCAGAGAGGGTTGTTTTGGATGTGTTTTCAGCAGAGAGGAGAGTTGGGAGCATGATGGCTGGGGGGGCCAGTCCAGGGCCCTGGGGAGCCCTGCTCTGCACAAACCCTGTTACCACTGCCTCATGAGAAAGGTCTGAACAGAAAGCTTTGGTTTTTGGCAATGTAGGTCAGAGGGTTGCTGGATCACAACCACAGACAATACAGATTTACTGCTTTCTTGTATTTAGCGAAATAAGCATGTCTCTATTGATATTAGTTGATCCACATCCAATTTGGGGATTCATAGCTTGGTCTCCCATTGATGGCTGTTCTGAGTATATTTATAGTGCAAATATTCCAGTTAAATATAAATTAATTATCATTTATATTACAATATTATCCTTGGACCCTCAAGGCTGCTAGTTCTGCACAAATTTACACTATAAAAAATACTTCATTCTCAAAGAGGTTACTATTATTATATGTAAATCTATAAGACAAAGAATGTCTAAAGAGGCATTATCATCTCCATTATTTTCTCATCCTTGTTTTAGATAGGAAACCTAAAATAGTATAAAGTAATTCTTTTTTCCATTAGTCTCAGAGAATTTCCTACAGAAGACTGGGAATTCAGCCAAAAAATATCTCAAATTTTTCATGTCCACAATCAGTTCTACCAACAGTCAATGTAGGTATCAGTACTGAGTGTATGTAAATAGGTATAAATAATAATAAAACATCAGAGTAACTGATTCTAGAGTAAGGGGATTACAGTGTCTTAATCTGGAAGTCTAGAATCTAAAATGTACTTTCTGCCATTTTACAATTATTAAAGTTCAATTTATATTTCCTGGATGGAAATCTGGGTTAATGAATACATGCTACCCGAAGCTAAACCCAGAGCCTTACAGAAATAGCTTACATCCCTAAATTTAGCAGTCTTTCAAACTCATAATGTATATGCACAATATATAGACTTACTGAAAGCATTTGCAATGATATCAGCTGATGCTGTTTAAAACTTCATTTAACAATATCAATATCTGTAAAGAGGAGTGGGGACAACCTGGTGTTTTATGTCACAAATCAGCATCTTGTCTGTAACAGAGCTGATTAAACTTTAGTCACCCATTTTAATAGATCCTCAGTAATAGTTTCACTTAAATCAACATGAGTGATGTATATCAGGTATGACTCGGGTGGATACATGCCTATTTCTGTGGGAAGAGACTAGCAAATTTCTGTCTTTAAAATGTTCTTAAAGCAATTTCAAATGTGGACTATTTTGTTGGGAGGGCAAGGGTGATAAATCCGTTCCAGGTTTTGGTTAATGAATTTGCCTGAAGAAAATGCTGGCGTGATGCAAAATGAGCAATGCAGTAAGGCATTCTGTAGTTTCTGGCATACTGGCAGTATTTCATTTCAAATTATGCAACCTTTTCCACTAGTATACAGTAGTTATCTTTTTATTTGGGGTTTTCCTTGAGTAACATATGAAGGAAATTATTACTATTGAAGTCTTCGTTAAGAGAAGTTAGGATTTGCAGGGAAATAAGTTATACTAATTAATTGTCACATTCTTCTCAAGTCTTTTAATACCAAACAGAAAATAGCTGAGCTTATATATCCTGCAGACCTGCTGAACAGAAACCCTTGTTTTGGCTAGTTTTCCCAACTAAAGCTCTAAATCTGGAGAGCTTTAACACAATCCAGCTCAGCAGTGAGGCAGTTTCGAGCTTTGAAAAACTGTTAATGAGCAAAAGGGGAGCCCCCAGGAAGGCAAATGTTGGTGTTAGAAGTCACACTTCCTGAAAACTGAGTATCTGATGTGCTCAGTCTTCCTAACTCTAACCTGCTGGTGTTGGTGAACTGGTGACATGAAGGTCCTCCACAGTGGACCTTATTTTCCAAATGGAAACATAGCTCTGTACATTTGCTGGACTGTAGACCATCAGCAGTTGGTTGACAGGAGGGCTCTTGTGCTGCTCGCCAGCCCTTTAGAAAGAACTGCCATCTTCACTGTTAGAGACTTGCTTTGGGCTAATTTTAGGAGTCTAATGAACCATGCTTTTCTTTTCATTTCCTCATAGGGGTTGTAAATTGCTAACAGCCCACAGCAGAAATTAATTATTGCTAATTATTCCCTTTCAGCCACAGCTCAAATCTTCTTTTAACGCAAATCTTCTTTTAGGTTACATGAAGTCCAAATTTCTTTCCCTTTTTTTGTCCTTCAATTAAACAGCAGATCCTGCTCACTCTTTGCATTCAGGCTGGCTCATGGCAAATGCACTGTCATGTTTTCAGAGGCAGAGAGGGTGTCTGTACTTAAATCCTAAAATGGGGTTAAGGCCTTTCTTTTGTCACGGGTTCACTTTTTCCTCCCGGACTTCAGGTAGAACAAGGTGAGACTGATCTATCTTCCAAATAAATATTTGAGGGAGATTCTATTTATGAGGAGAGCACTGCAGATGAACTTCATGTGAATGAAGGCCACAATTTTACTTCATGTATACTATGCAAAATTATGCTCTTTTCTATGCAGTCTGCATATAAATAGTTATGCTGTTATTGAAAACTGTAACCTGCAAAACTTAAAATTGGAAATTAAATATATAGAGTGACTCCAGCAGAACAGATGTTGAACCTGTAAGGCAAACTAAATGAAATGTCACTCGCTGCATGGTTATGCTGCCTAAAATGGACATGTGGCTTTGTTCAACACTGGGTACACTGAAGCCTTGTATTTCCACTGCCTCTGTCAGCCAAGTCTGGAAATGGAAATCTGAAAACACCTACCAGCAAACCACAGTCTTTTCAAGGGACAAAGAGAAGCCAAAGTGTGAGGTTTTTTCCAATCTGTTACAAACTTGTTGTCACTTGGCATTGTAGTGAACCATCATGCTGGCTGGCAGGGTGATGTTCTCCCATGTACAACTTTGGAAATGGGTTGGATCTAAAGGTACTTAGGAAAGTTTGTTGGCAGAAAAGTGCCTCAATTTCTGCATTTTGTCACATGTGTAATTACCTAAATATTTAGCTCCATGGTCATGTGCAATAGCATAGCCCTCTTGGCAGCAAACCTGGCACTTGCTGGGACAGGCCAACACAACGCGTTTTCTTCACGTGTTGCTCTTCTCTCCTTTCACATAATAGCCCAATGCTTAAAGAACTCCTGGAGTTTGCAAAGGTGTTCTGAAGCTCATCTCTTTCTGACTTAGAGCTGTGATTTCAGCTAAAATGATATCTTTGAGATGGGAAGAGTTCAGGTGCTTTTCTTAGTCTGTGGTAGCAGCAGTATGTGATTCAGTGACTATTTCTGAAAGGAAAGCCAGAGCCACCCAAAGACCTCTTTTTAGGTGCTGTCATTTTGATATAAAGTCCCCTTGGTGAATCTAGCCTCCTGTTGACTTTAAACCACCAAATGCCAATCTGCCTCTGCTTCTTTCACCTGTACCTGGCGAGTTCTCACAGAACTCATTTGATGTCAGTTATTCACTGGCAGGAATTGTGATAATCTTGTCTTCCATTGTGTTTGAAGTTGCACGTTAAAAACTCTCTCTCTCAAGCAAATATATTTTTGACACAAACTACATGACTAGACTATTCATTTTTTGAAACGGATGGTGTTATAATCTGAATGGTGACAGTGAGAGCTGTTAATTCCCATATGCTTTTTAATGATACAAATCTTTAAAGAGAGGTATCATTTTTGTGGAGCCAGCTCATCTTCACCACCTCATATATCCCTGTTATAAAACACAAAGAACTTGGAGTGTGTCTTGGTCCTCATCATCATCTCTTGTAGTGGGAATGGTACAGGTACCAGTCTCTTTATCAGAGGGCTCTTGGGGATAGCAGTGGGCTTTCAACTGCCCCACACTGCAGGAGGTATGATTACTGAGGCTGGTGGCAAGTAGCTGTATGCAAAGACATCTCTGGCTTCCTCCAGCACCTGCTGCTCCTCCATGAGAAACCCACATGATGGCCCTCCTACAGAGGTGTGCTAAAGAGAGTTGCTGTACTCAAGGTACTTTGTACCTTGAGAGCTCATCTACAGACTTTATTACCACAATTACTAAGGATCATTTGACTGTAAATGCTGTCGCGCTCTTGCTATGAATCAATCAGTCATTAACCTTAGCACTATCGACACGTTCTCACTATGCATTTCAAGCAGATTAATAAACAAGAGAAGAGCTAAGAGCCTATTCTGCATGCTGTGATGTACTCCTGTGTTGCTAGGTCTGGGTAAACACAGTAACACTTCAGTCTGCTGTGAGAGATTTATGAGGGAACTGCAACGTGGGAGAGAAATGGAAAAGAGGTTTGTGCTGACAAAGGAGCAAAGCCAGACAGAGAAAGGGGAGCAATGTGCATCCACATGCACATGTGAAAAGCAGGTAGCTGACAATAAGCTGACACATGCTAGGCAGGAACCACTTTCAGTTTCTTCTGTCACATCACTCTGATTCTCAACAACTTGGACTTTTTCTGGGAACAATCAACATCAGTATGTTGAAGGAAAAGGGGAAAATAAGAAAAATGAAAAAAAAAAAAGGCACATAGATGCAAGTAGCTCTTTTGAATGTGTCTTTTTAAGTGGCCATGGTTGAAAGCATATGCTCTGTGTCAAGCCAAAATATAATCCTGTGCATTATGAAGTCCTTGACTATTTAAAGGCTCTTTAACAATAACAACAACAAAAATCCCAAACCAAAACAGGAATGAACAGAGTCATTCAGAAACACAATTTATGACTGTGTATAAAAGACTTGGAAGTGAGGAGTTCACCTCTTAAAAAAAGAATAATCCCAAAGCTTGAACACTTAGGGTTTTTTTTTAAATTTTCTTGGCCAGCATTCCCCAACCAGTGGTACAGGCCAATGTGATGCCCATGAGGCTCTTAGATATTCACTGGAATAATACTCCTGTGAACTGTCCAAGTTGAAAAAATATGATGTTACATGCAAAACTGTCATTGCTCAAGATTTCTGCTTGCAACTAGGAAGGGTTGGAGACCTCTGCTTCAGGGCCTGGCAGCCCAGCTGATGGCTGCATTGAGGATGATATTGCAGCCCCTGAGAGTAGGGGCAGAACTGGCTATTGTGGATCAGTGCCACTTGCCAGCTGGCTATCACAGGAAACCTGACACATCATCAAGGAGCAGAGTCCTCTAATGGCAGCCAGAAATTTGGGAGGACTGAAAGCAGCCTGCTTTTCATTACCTGATAGCTTTTGGGTAAATAAGGAAACAGATATAAGTACAGCAGATGACACGGAGCTCCTCCACTCTGGGTTTTGCAGCTGTCTATAGGAGCAATCCAACTTTCCACCTTCAGTCAGCAAACAGGCACCAGCTTTGTGGCTATCTCAGATAGGAGGTCTGGAAAATAATGTTCTTCCCAGGAAACATGAAGTAGATCTCTGAGTCTCCTGCCTAAGTGGTAGGACCTGAGTCTGCAAGTGCCCAATCTGGAGCAGCCTTTGTGATTGAACTATCTCCACTGAGTTGCTGTGGTGAGAGGTGCCCAGATGGTCTCTGGAAGACCCACCTGTGCACCAGCCATCATGGAGCTTGAGAAGTCACCAGAGGGCTTGGCAGCTTAGTTTCTTTTAATTCCTAACATATGTAGAACTTCAACTATGATACAATTAATTTAAGCCATTAGTGAGAGCTGGATCTGGGCCTTTGCAAAGCTAAATGGCCTGTATCCTGTACTTTAGAAATGAAACATATTCTGCTTCTTCTGGACAGGAGTTACAAGGAGCTAATCTACATTTGGGTGTATTTTCTTAGCCTGCTTAAACTGACTCTGAGTGCCCGTGGGTCTTGGGGACACTCAGATGCCCACTCAGGAGTCAGCAGCTTGCAGAAATAAGCCCTCTGGAAAATATTGGAGAGCAAGCTATTGCCAAGCAGACTGATCTAAAGCTCATTGCTTTGTCTTCTTTATCTTTATTCAGCCTTTTAATCACGTTGCTTCAGGTACCAGGCAAGACCTCATTAATGATCTCCTGTTAGCTTCTCTTTCATGAATGTGAATATCTTTGTGCAATGTTTTGCACATTCAGCTTCATAAAGACATGGTCTTTGAAATCAGAAACTAGGGTCTGGAAGCTTTAAACAATTTTCAAGTATAGTAAAGAATTTCAGCCCGCTTTTAAAGTTCTCAAATAATATATTCTAAATGAATATATGTATATTTTTGAAGTATATCCTTTTGAGTTTTAGACCTTTAATGCAGTTTTATTTTACTATATAAATATATGTGTATTAGATGTATTTGTAGAATAAGATATTACAGCTGAGCATTTAAATCAAAATGAGTAATTTATACAGATTTTCTTCTTTGAACTTCATTAGAAAATCATAATTTTCTTTATCAATTCTGTCTTGTATTACTTTTATGTAACTATATAGATTCATATGGGGGAAACTCTGGTGAGTGTCTCAGTGTTTAATCAGTCTAGAGTGATTAGTTGTGTTTGGTCAGATGTGTAATGTGACATTGCTCTTCTGCTGTGACTGGATGAATGCACAGATAATCATGATACGAATCGTTACATTTGCAAAGCAAATTCCATTTTCTACCAATTCTCTTCCCATGAGCAGGTTTGATGAAGATTAATTGCTGAAAGGTAGTATTTTGGAATATGTTGGTCATTTTTAAGTGTCTCTCTGGAGCAGCTTTAGCAGATACTGCTACCTGATCTTAAATGGGGCAAAGGAGTTAGGGCTCTGCACAGGATCCTGCAGGTGACTTCTCTTGAGTCATTGTGGTAGCAAGTGATTGAGAGGAGAGAGCCAACCTGGCCTAGCCCATCCCATCCACTCCCACATCCTGGGGATGAACCCACTCTGGAGAGGCTGGAAGCGTTGCTGAGCATGAGTCTGTGACATGGCCCATGGCCATGGAGACTGACCCTACACATGGAGCAGCAGGTCCAGGGAGGCAACAGCTCCCCACTAGCTCCTGAGACATGGCACCTTGAAAGGGTCAGCCCTGGTGCAATGTGTGGCTAATGAGGGACCTCACGGGTGCACTTCAAAAGTGCTTTCCTGGTCTAGGCTAAAATACTCATGCTGCTGTGTTTCTGTACCAGATGTTTATGCTTCTGTAAGCTCAGACACAGTTTGGTGAGTGATTTCCCACTGACTTCCTCAAGGAAGGGAATGCTAGGAGTGAATGTTTCCATTTCATCAGTGTTTTCTGCCTGAACTGTCTTGAATTTAGAGATATTTTGTCATATACTTTTGGGGATGAGCTCTCCCCCTGTAAATGTACCTTGGCCAATTGTCAAGCTGTCAGCCTGAGCTAGCTAATCTTGAACAAGTTTGCACATGAATGAGAAGATGCAGAAATCGGAGAGGTAGACAGTCTCCTCACGAGGATCAGGCTCATTTCAGAAGCTCTCTCTGGTTTCTTGTGTCATGCTGGGCATGCTGGGGAATAGTGCTTTCCTTCTCTCAGCCTGCCCAGTCTGTCTAGATTGTCAGATGTGCACAGCAGTAGGAGTTATTTAGGTAGAGCATCTGGTGCAACTGGGACACAATATTGTGAGGTGTCATTAGACACTGTACTTATGCACCAAAATGACAAAAACAAAGTACCAGAGCAAGTTAATGCAGAAAGACACACACATCATAGTGCTGTTAACCTTGAAAGCAGAGAGAAATTCTAACTCTTGTAAATTATTGGCAATGATGATAGAATCTTTTTACTGTATTTAAAAAAAAAAAAACAAACAAGAATTTCTCCTATAAAGCTGAGGTTTCCTGGCTCCTGGAGGAGAGAGATGAGAAAGTGTTTGTCTGTGAGTACACACAGTGGTGAAATCATCACCTTGCGATACACCCCAAAGAACAACTTCAGGAAACCAAGCGCTTCAATTATTACTACAGGAGTGGGGATAAGGCTTTTGAAGATCTCATAGGCAGTTTGATGCCTTAACCTCCTATGGATTTAACTCCAAGTGAAGTACTTGCAGGTTTGAAAAAAGTCCTGCTCTGATCAGCGAGCCAGAGAGACAGTGCATGGTGAGAGCTCACCTCACAGCAACCCAAGCCTGTGCTCTGCAGAAACCAAACAGTGAGCACAAGGGAACAGTTCGTCTGGATGCACCAAGTTCTGGCTGAAGACAGACTATCAGAAAGGAGCTCAAGGCACTGATTAGAAGGTTCTTATTCTGCTTTTTGTGGAGAACAGCAAAAGGAAAAAAACAACCCTCAAGAACCAGAGGAAGCAAATTAAATTACTGTATGAGAAGAATAATCTCTAGTAGAAGTGTGAAGTGTTGATCTTATGTATTTTTTGCACATTGTAGAGATCCTTAAAGGCTGTCAGCATTTTAATTAAATATGACAGCTTGACAAAAGGAGCAGCTAGGTGTGAAATGCATATACTGCTGGAGGGAGGCTTTCTGCACAACAGTGACCTGAAATGGGGAAGTTGCTGGCTGTGACCTTCGCTGTGCTCTGCGGAGCAGCCAGAGCTGCAGGCAGGGTTGTCAACTGTGCAGTCCCCAAAACTGACACACCACATTCATTATTACATGAGTCGGGCATTGCAAGAGCAGTGCTGTTTGCTGCTACTCATTCTTGCCACATGTGAGTGGAGAAAAGAGCCGGCCCTTCACCTTCACATGGAAGCTTGGTTTCTTGTGGGTGCAACAGACCTCACCTGAAAGAAAGTCTGAGAAACTACATTTTTCCAGCCTTCTTTCTGCTGGAGGGAGGGGAAATCTTAGTTGTAGGATTCTGACATTTAATCTTATTATTATGAGAGACCAGCTGTGACAGTAGCCTGTAACTCAGTTCTTTCTACCATTACGTTGCTTTTTCCATAAAATCCTCTCTCTGGTGTAAGGCTTCTTAGCTCAGTAACACTTAGCTGCATTTTAGGCATCTCTATTATCAATTAATTTGCTATTCAGTGTAATAAACCCCATCACAATGAATTTATTTAGTACAATGTGGGTATATCATGTCTTCTGGTTGTGCTTCCTTGACTGTTTAAGTTGTGGGATTTCCTTGCTGTCAGGACACAGTACCCTCTGACATCCTAATGCAACACATCCTAACCTGTTCCCTATCAACAGCAGCTAACTATAAGACGACTTGAAACCCACTCCAGAAATAGAACTGAAAAGGCTTAAATAAATTTCAGTCCCACTTGAGGTTTTAGAGGGCTTGGATATTTCAGGATTTTCAAGATGAGGACCGAGTCTGGTTTTTTTCCTTTGAGTGTCAAATCTCTGCTCTGAGAACAGCCCTGGGGAAGAAGGACTTGGGGGTTCTGGTAGATGAAAGCTGGACATGAGGAAACAACGTGTGCTTGCATCCCAGAAGGCTAACTGGATCCTGGGCTGCATCAAAAGTAGTGTGACCAGCAAGTCAAGGGAATGGATCCTGCTCCTCTGCTGTAATGGGAACACACCTGCAGAACTGTGTCCAGATCTGGAGTCCTCAGCACAGGAAAGGCATGGACCTGCTGCATGCTTCTAGAGGAGGGGCACAAAAATGATCAGAGGCCTGAAACACCTCTCTTACGAGGACAGGCTGAAAGAGTTTGAGTTGTTCAGTCTGGAAATGAGAAACTCCAAGAAGACCTTATTGTAGCCTTTCAGTATTTAGAGTGGGCTTATAAGAAAGATGGGGACAAACTTTTTAGTAGGGCCTGTCATGACAGGACAAAGGGTTTTAAACTAAAAGAAGGGAGATTCAGGAGAGTCCCGAAACAAAAGGAAGATATTTCCTTTGGTAAGGATGGTGAAACTGGCCCAGGTTGCCCAGAGAGGTCATAGGTGTCCCATGTCTGGAAACGTTCAAGGCCAGGTCAGACAGGGCTCTGAACAACAGTAGTCTGTGATTCTATGACTTTGTGTGACTCCTGGGAAACTGCAAAACCCCCAGCCAGGCAAACCTCAGCAGAGCTGAGCATTACTCTGACTCCTACGCTGTCCTGGGCTCAGACCCTAAGATCCACTGATGTAACTTTCATGAAGAGTATTGCTGACATTAAATCTACTTCCATAATATATTACAGTGTAGAAATGTTTGGGGTGTTTGTCCATGTTATATATGAAGTAAAACTGGTTTCAGAGTCAGAAAAAAATCTGTATTTCTTGAGAATGGTTGGTTGTACATTAAATTAGAGTGCAGCCTGGTCACTACAGTGAAAACTACTTTAGGAAAGAAGATGTATTCAGCTAGGACTTTACATTTATTAACATCCTGAAAAGGAATGAGAGGGAAGATCTGTACAAGAAAGGTTAATAGTTGTTGTACTTAGGTGAATGTAATTGAGTTCTACTTCCATGGTGCAGAAATAAAATCTCAAAGTAGTTGAAGGGTTCAACTAATTCCTTACAACCACGTAATAAATTATCATTCATTATTATCCCAGTGGATTTCTAGCACTCATTCTGCCATAATATGCCCCACTCATATCCTCAAGTACAGTCATCAGTGTGCAAAGACCTTAAACAAACATCCTTTGAAAAGAGTGAATTAAACATTACACATCAGTAACATATGATTCAGTGATACTTGTATGGAGCAGTAAGTACATTATTTCCCTACATCAACATATAAACAAGGTGATTAATGGCAAAATCAAATGTTCCTATTCTATTTGTGCACTAATCATCATACCTACAGAAGCACATGATTTGGTGCTAAACCTCAAAAAACCCAGTGTGCAACAGAGACAAGTGCATGTGTGATGTTGGTGCTGTGGAGATGAGCCTGTACAGGGCTGGCAAACACAGTGGGAGCTTTGCCGGTGGAGCTCAAGGTGAGCTGTGTTAGCTGTGGAGTCTCCTTCATGTCAGAGGGGCTGGGCCAGTGCCATGACAATAGCACAAGTCCTCCTTCAGTGCCTGGAGGCTCTCCATCTGGCCCACACATCCTTGTAGTCATTTTCAAAACTTGTACAGAGAAGTGACTAGCTCTGTGCAGCCCAGCATGGGCAAAATCAAAATGTGTGTTCAGCAGGATGATCGATAAATGGATTGTAACAGGGCTTGACAGCTTAGCTGGACATTTTCTGCTTTCCTACTGCTGAAAGAATATTTTGGGGGGAAAAAAACTCCAAAACAATAATAAAAATCCTTTCCTAAAACTATAAGTAGATTCAGCTTTGCAGCAAAATCCCTTCACTATTTCAACAATATAAGCTTTCAACCAATTTCAGATTATGAATTTACTAGGTTCATTTGTCAGCAATTTCTATAGACTTATTTACTGGATGGCAGAATTTTTCTTGCTCTCTTCTCCATCCTGGAGAAGATGGCCTCTTATTTGGGCTCATCTCATCTGTTTGCTCGCACACTGGTCCATTTGAAGAAGGACTCTTTTATAGTATATAGGTGCCTTCGATGTATAGCACGTGCTAAAGCAGTTGTATAATGTGGCTGCATAACTGAACCATTACCTATTTGTGTTAGGGTATGTAAAATAAATACTAATTCCACCTATCACTTCAGCTGTTATCATGAGTACTTGTATATATTTTGAGTTATGATTGTTATCTCCTTTGGGAAAAGGAACTTAGATATCACAGGATGTCATTAGCTGTGAACCCCAAAAGCAATAAATTCAAGTTTTAGATTTTCCTCCCTCTCCCTTTTACTTCACTCTTCTGCATGCTTTTGTGTGTGCGAGGTTAAACAGAGTTAGCCATGCTACTTTGGAATGATTTCCTCTCAGTGTGGGGAGAGGAGAAATGAGAGTTGAAGGTTCACCAGAGCAGCTTTGGATATAACCATATTTGCAATAGCTACATTTGGGAAGTTGCTATGTGTTTAACTGTGTTGAGGTACCCAAGGAAGTTCTTGTTATGGGCACACTTGTTTGGAAAGGATTTCTCTAGCTCTGGAGGGGGAACATGGCAGTATGGGCTAAGCAGAGTATTGGTAATGATCTTCTCTATGTATGGCTCTAACCCAGATTCTCTGGTTTAGAGGGTGGGGTTTAGTAGTTATGAAGGTTGTGCAGATATTCTTTCTTAATTGTGTATTCCTACCTGGATGGGTCTGGTGTGCAAAGGAGGAAATAGCTGTTAGCACAGACAGCTACTGGGAATTGCTTGTTGTATATACACAAGAGAGTGGTGGGATTCAGGTGAGAGCTCAGGTACTCATGTTCTACCTCTCACCCTTCCTCTGTCTGCAGAGGAGTGTGCCTGTGAGACCTGTTTCTACACACCTAGTTAGCTCTTAGGTTACTGAACTTCCAGTCAGATCTCTTTCTCCTGCAATAATTAGGTGATGCTTTGGATCCTTTCCTTAAGCACTGGTGGTTTGCTCAGAACAAAACTTCACACATAACTTTGGACTTCTAAAGGTTATTTCTGTTCATTCCTGCTGGTGAAACACTGTTGAGCCTTTTAGGGGAAAAATAAAAAAAAACATATTTATAATATTAGAACGATGTCATTGGAAAAATAATCTTCAGAAATAAACTCTGTCCACTATATCAGAAATTCAAAACACCTTCTAAAAAGCTTAACATGTACATGTAGATATCTGAAGATCTTGTGCTTGTATTTTGCTGTCTTGTTAGATGACATTCAGTGGCACAAAGGAACCCTACACAATGTTTAGGAAAGAAGACTTCTATTTCTTCTGATGTAGTTAAAAAACTATTATGGTGGCAGTTGTTGAGTGTTGGTTCTGATCCTGAACAAAATAGATAAAAAGAGAGGGAGAGCAGCAACAGTCATAGTCTTTACCCCAGAATTTTTTGTAATAACCTGTCCTCCTCACCTCCCAAATATCTCTCATTGTAGGTTTTTATTTAACTGGCAAGACTACAAAACCTATTTATAAATAAAAACTAGTAATAAAAGTTAGACTGGAGAGAAACTTGATCACCTTTTCTGGTTTAGAAGGGCATCTTAAAGCAATGGCTGAGTCAGAATCTGCATCAATTGCAAGCTGTTTCATACTGCTTGAGATGGTAGTTTTCATTTTCAACTGAACTGATTTCTGTCAATAAAAAAAAAGGAGGTTTTTTATTTTTCGAGAGTCAGAGTGAGAATATGTTGAATTCAAGAAAATTGTGAGAAGGAAAGTTCACAGGTTTTGTTATTATTATTCTTATCTCCTATTTCACTTCTCTGAGCCCAAACTAACTGGCTTGTGCTATCTCTTTATTCTTTTGATACCTGTAGCTTATTTGCTTCTTTTTCTGTGTCTTTCTGAGCCACAACTTACCTTCCCAAACTATTCCATCTTCCATTGCTCTGAAGTAAAATCATTAAATAAAGATCATAAAGAATAAAAGTAACTCCCTTAATTCCCTCAATAACAGTGTCCTCTGGCTTCCCCAAATCAATTTTTGGTGCCCAAAACAAAAGGGAGCAAGACAGCACTACACCTTGCTTCTTCCCTAAGCCCTGAGGAAGAGTTTTGGGAAGGAAACCTATGGTTTGCATCACCATACAAGCCCTTTATTGTATCTTCACCCTGTAGCTCTGCAGGAAGGGTGGACACACACCTGAAGAACCATGGCATGTTGTTAGAAGCAGCCCAAGAACATTGGTTACTGTCCTCTGCATAGTCCATCCTCAGCAAGCAGAGCAACAACTGCTTACTTGTTGCTGCTGCTCTGGGCTCTGGAAGCAAGCCCAGATCTGGAAATGATCTGCAAACCCTGGTAGAGTGCTACTTAGGCAAAAACTCTTGGCTCTAATTCCTGATCTTGCATGAAACCTCTGTGTGTAGCTTGGTATGAGCAGGATATTTTCAGGAGGGTGAGCAGAGTCAGACTAATTTTTAAGGCCAAGGAGGGAAACATAACAGATCTGTATGCTCCTGCTGGGGATAACGCTCCTTTGTGTGATATGAATTTGAATTCTTTCTTGCCAAGGCTAGAAGTGGTGGTGTTCTAAAATACCACTTCGAGATCACAGGGAAACTCAAGGGAAAGATGGGTCTCAGAGCCCACCTCCATCCTTGCCCTCTGAACTCTGAGGAATGTATCTGTGTCATAGCATACTCCCTCCTGATCTTGGTCTGATCTTGACTCTGAGCCCTGAACACCCTTCTTTAGGGAAATTCCAGATGGGGAGGACTGCTCTTTTGTCCCTAGAGTGATAAACCTTGGGGAATACCAGAGAGGAACTCAAAGTCCTGATCACTGTGTCTCATCTTCTGGTCTCTGTAAACTCAGGGATTAGGGTGATTCTTCACCTTTACAGTTCTAACCTCAATTTACCCTAAAGCCATGTAATTCACACTGGGCTAGAAGAAAATATTTTTTTCTAAAATATTGAGCTATCTGTGGAAGGAGTTGTTTTGCTTTTGCTGGCATAAGCAGTTTTTGAAGTTAACTTTCTAATGATTGATTTTAATTTTTTTTTAAATGCTAGCTGATTAAGAGATGTTTGGCAGTGGAGCTGTTTCTACACTCTGAACAGAGCCCTCTCAACTCTTCAAATAAACCTCGATAGCTGAAGAATGAAGAAATTTAGGGAAAAAATTCCTTATCTGCTGCACAGAGGTCAAGTACTGAGGATCTGAGCCCCTGCAGTTGCTGCTTCATGACATCTCTTCTCCCAGTGCATCCTTCACCTTCACACCTCATCTCACCCCAGCTGTGCTCCTGTGAATGCCTTCCCAGAGCAAGCAGACCTGCTCTGCTCTGCTGCTGCACCATCCTCTCCATGCACAGAGGTAAGTTGCAGGATTTACCCACGTGGCTTCTCCATGCCCCGTTGTTCTTCCCACACACAGCAGAATGTTTACATCCTAGAACAGAAACTGAACACAACCAGAGCTTTTGTCCTGATCTCTCCCTGCCTCCCTGTTTGTTCTCTTCCTATTCAGTCATGTTTGAAACAGGGTTTTCCCTTAAACATTTCAGTAACTGCCTTATCTCCTCTCCTCATTTTTAGTCATTTTGGTAAAAATTATTGAAGAAGAATCCCCACAAAATTAGTTTGTTTCCCCAGAAGGATTTGAAAGAGAGGTCCATTTGGAGGAAAGGAAAAAAGAAACCCTCAGGTGTTTGAAATTTCAGTTGAGAATTGCTTTTGGTGCCTTCACTGCTCTCCCAAGAGTCAGGACAACATTTATCCCTGAGGTGGCAATTAAAGATGGAAGCTTTGAATGGCATTAAACTTAGTTCCCAGAGGAAGTCTGACTTTCTTCTTTGACTCATTCTCCATATTATTGGACAAGTCATTCTGCAAACCCCATCACTCTGGGTTGTTTTTTACTGGTTGTATGCCTTTTTGTTACCTTCATCATAGTATTGCTCATTCAATATTCATTAAGAGGTCTTTTTTTTCTCTCTAAGAAACATTCCTCTCACTGTCAAGCATCTAGTCATCCCAGTGACTGAGTAGGGGAATGTTTAATTTTTTCTTACTGAATCCTGTGCAAAGCAGTATGCAATCTGCTCCCCAGAAAAGCACCCTTCCAGCAGATGATCTGAAAACCCTTCTGATTTCTCAGTCACATTACAAACAGCAAAATAAAAGTCAATTATTCACTCAGAAGAAACCTAGGATTGTCTTGAGGCTTATGAAACAGTGCAAAAAAATTGGTATTGACACAGGTTCTGGAGGAGATAGCACTGGAGGGACATATTTGAGCTGACAATTTGAGTGACACAAGCAAAATAAAGCATATTCTGTGTGTGTTGGGCTTAGGTCATTTATGTCTCAGTAACCCTGTTAGTAATGTTCTTGTTAAGGAATACCAGAAAAATCTGGTAGGTTTTGCTGGGATTAGCCCAGATGGAGTCATCAAATGTTGTGCAATGCACACTGTAGAGCAGAGGGAACCTTTGTGCTTTTTGTTTAGTTCCCAAAGAAGTCCTAAGATATTTGAGATTTAAAGTCACCAAATGTTGGGGGGAAGAAAGACAATGTAAAAGCTTCATAAAATTTATCATAAATGATAAAACCACACCAAGGACTTTGTGTGAGAACAAGATATAAGTGCACATGCTCATGTATAGGCAAGCCAAGACTGCTGGGAAAGTGACATGGACTCTGTAGTGACTTAGTGTCTTGTGTATGGCTTCAGTTAGCTCCCTTTTATTTCAGCCACTGTCCAGGCAACAGCATCATTTGTAATGCTGGTTTCATCTCATCCCTGACTTAATAATTTTCAAAGTCTTTCCATTATTTCTGATCTATCAATCCTCCTCATCCCTTAATGTATTCCTCCTTTAGGCTTCACCTAAAATGCTGAGGACAGAGGTTTTTTTTATGAAGAAGACTGCAATTCTGAGTATTGTTTTGTTTCTTTTCATCACTGCAATACTTACACTGTATATGCACTGCAGAGAAATGTCACGTTCTAGCAGGCTGTGAGCAGAGACAAAGCTGTAGTGCAGTATACTTAGATTTGTTTTCAGCTGAATGGGTTTTCTTAAATAAAAAGTAACCAGCCTTTATATCTGATTATTGTTTCAAACCCAAAGCAAGACTTTCAGGGGCTCCACAGTTGTTTGATGGAAGCTAAGAGGTGTTCTGCATTCTCTGGTTCTGCCAATGTCTCAATTTTCTGAAACAGAAAGATCAAAAGAGCATCTCTCTCCTTACATGAGTTCTGACCTGTCTAAAATCAGCTACTGGACAGCTTGTGATAGAATCTCTGTCCATACACATAGCCCTCTGCTCTCCAGAGAAAAAGGAGGCTGGAGGAGCTGCTAACTGTCCAGAGTTTTACATGTTTATCTGGGAAGAAGCCTTTGAAATTAATCAGCTGCTATCTGGGATATGATAGAGGCTTCTGCCTCTGTAAAATACAATCCACACATTCAGACTTAAAAGCTTTCTTAAAAATCAAGTGCCAGAAGCTTAGAAACTCCAGGAGGGAAAAAGGAAACCTGAATGGAAGTATCTTTTACATCTTTAATTGCATCCCCTGCAAGGATCTATTCCTATAATAGAAGGCATAAGATAATTAGCATAAAGAGGCAAACTACAAGTGAAAAGTCAATGGATTTGTGTTAAAGAGGGATATAAGTTTTCTTTATACTCAGTTGGAAAATCCTTTTTTGAAGCGTTTATTGCAGAGTTGTAAAAAATAATCCATAAAGGAAAGCAATTTTGCCAGGAAAATGATGTCTTAAAAGCTGTTTTCCACTTTACAGTGCATTGCTTGTCTTTTGTGATGATAAAATGTTCAGCATGTTTCGGGGTCCATACTTATTTATCCCTTTTTCTACTCAGAAATGTCAATAATCCTCCGAACGAGATGGAAATGTCAGCAGTGCCCTTCTTAGCTGGGATTACACATTTCAACAAGTAACCATTTTTGTTATCCTCATCATAGAGACAAACTGGTATCTGAACCCCTGCAAAAAAACCTGAGGCACGTTTTTACAGTCAACAATGTCAAAATTCACACCCACTCTCAATTTTTGACCACTGATTATAGTTAAAGCCAAACTTTTACTTTTTTTTTTTTCTTTTTGAAACTAATGGGAAAAATCACAATATTAAGTAGCATCATTTTCATCACATGGCTCTTTCAGAAGCTTTAAACTTCAGGATGGCAGCCAGACTTTCAGCTGGGTTTTTCTCCTTGTGTTTAGTCCCTTCAGCTGTAAAGATAGAAAGCAGTTACACATAGCTCCCTTTAGCATGCACTGATTGCTCTCTCTGCTACTCAGTTAGCAAACTTCACTCAAAGTAGGTTAATGTTTCTGATGCACAGCAGGGTCCAAAACCAAAGCTTGGTTTATACTTTTTTTTTTTTTTTAAAAGAGCTGTCAGCACTCATTCATTTAAGGACCCATTCTAGCTCTCTGTTTACCTACAGCAGGACATTTTAAAATGAATGTCTCAAAGACCCAGGCACTATTTTTAGAATTCAGAGGGGTTACTTTAAAGATAATCAGCCATTTTCTTTTTCTTCAGTGATAATTGTGATTTCTCTTATTGCTAAATAAGGCTTCACTTGTGGCAATTTGCATGGGGAGTTATCCAAGAAAAACAGGAGGCAGTGGGACTTGTATCAAAAGGCAGGTGTATTTTTGGGTAGCTCTTTTTTAGCATCTCCCCCTCACCATTACTCTTGCCTCAACTTTTCAAGCTCTGTTGATTTTGGATTTGGGCTCTGGATTAAGACTGCTGTGATGGGGATGAAGGCAGGAGTGGGGCTAGTTGTGGCAAAGAGAAAGAGGACACAGCATGCAGGAGGCAGGCAGTGTATGGGGTGTGTGTGTATATATATATATACATATATATATACCCTTTTCTCATTTCCTTTGAAGTCAGAGATGTTTAATGTCCCTTTCCCTATGTAAAAGTGAGTCAGTCCAGGCAGTTTCCCTGGCTCTGTGGTACCTAGGGGTGCATTGTCTGTAAATTTGTTTATGTTTTCTTGCATGTGCTTTCTGTTACTTTCCAAACCTGCATGTCTCCTGGGCAACTGTTTGTGGTGTTTAGGATTCTCTAGGAAGTAAATATGGCAACTAATAATTGGATTTGGGAAGGACAGGACTGTGTCACAAATTAGGAGGTAGACTCATTTGTCAAAAAAGAGAGGAAACAACCAGTGCAAAGTGCTCACTGAGTGTGTCAGGAGCTAGAAAACTATTAATGCAAGTATGTGGCCTGGAAGAATAAATATATTAGATGACCTCTGAATGAATTATTTTAACTTTAACTTGGGGTAGAGGGAGAAGGGAGTTTTTATGGCTTATGCTACTTTGAGTTATTTGCCTGACAGTGATGATAAATTTTTCTCTTTCTGTGTCACTGTAGTGGAGAGTAACAAGAAGTTTCTTCACCTAGGGTAGGAAGAGTCTTGATGCTTCACATTTTAATAGCTCTGTACTTATGAAATACGTTGTAACTTGGGTACTTCTCCTGAGAAGCCCTAGAAAGCAGCAGAAGTGCTTTCAAAGGCAGGAGGAGACTTACAACTACCAGCGTTAAAAAAGCAATCTGTGTAAGCTGTTTTACAACTGAAGAGTTATAAAAATCCAGTTCTTACCTTGGCCTCATGCCCTAAATGGCATGTCCATAAAGTGCTGCAGCCCTTCCTTGACACATTTTATTGTATTCTTCAGCTTTGAGGGAAAGAAACTACTTGTTTAAATGCTTCTGCAAGTCCTGTGGTCTGTCCCAGCAGCCTATGGACAAGTGGACCTATGAAACTGCCTCATATGTGTGTAGGACAAGAACTTTTGGGGACTTACCTTCTTGATGCTCTTTGTACTATGATTGAGGTGTACTTACTATTCCCAGTTATGAAGATGTATAGCCTTACAGTAAATATGGTCTCCACTCCCTGTGATGTAGTTGTCCAGGTATAGGCACATAACTGGTGTTACACAGACTTATGAAACTTATGCACTGTCTGGTGCATAGTCTTGTCATAGGTAGCAATTGTTGTATCATAACAACTACATTTCAGCTTAGAAGAGGTGCTTGTAAAAGATGAGATTATCAGCTTCTAGGAAGGTAAACATGGGCTCTAAATCAAAATCCATGTGAATAACAATGAATAACTAATCTTCCACATGCTGTATGGTTTGTGATGTCTTAATTTCGAGTGCCTAAAGCAGAACTTCTTCAATAACTATATACATCTGTAGTTTTATGCATACAAAAAACCTTACAGTAGAATCTAACTGGTGCAGAACCCTGAAGTCCTTCAGTCACACTGTCCTGCCTGCTGTCCTCAAGGGTCTGTGGCTGGGAACCTCCCACAGCATTTCTGCACTTTTGCATCTGATCCTGGATGGATGCCATGTCAAATGAGGAGGAGGAGAAATGGAAAGCTAATGAGCGGAGGATCTCAAAAGCAAACTGTTTTTTATCTATAAAGAGCTTGATCCTTATTGCACTGATGTGTTTCTTGAAGTGCAAAGAAGGAATTGATGTCTGAATTAGAGCAATTTATGCATCTTTAAAGAACTTCGTGATTCTGCACTTAGATGGGCATCTCCACAGAAGGTGTGTCAGCAGCCTAAATAGAAGAGATGAGAAAACTAGTATATTTTAGGTTGTCCTCTCTCTGTATCTTTTAGACCCCCTATACAGTCCAGCTAAATGTTTATCTAGATTTTTTTTTCCCCCCTTAGGAGGCTCTTACTACAACAGCATCCTATTAAGAGGACCATTTTACTATTATTTTGAGGTGTTTGTATGCACTGGGATAATGCCACTCTATAAATAGAATGGGGCTTGCTTTGTTTTTAAAATAGTTCTCTGCTTTTAATGAAATAGTTTTTAAATAGTTTCTTGCTTTCAGAAGAGCAAAATACAGCTGCTACTGGCATCTGATTAATGCCTGCTATTTCATGATAACTGTAATTAAACTCAGCTAATTCTCCACTGCAATATTTATGGAAAACAAGGACCAGAAGCTGTAGCTCAACATTTCTGCTGAAGAGTATAAGAGCATAGGAAATAATTATGAAAGTTGAGAGTCTTGGGGTGTCCTGCAAGGAGCCCAGAGTTTCCCTTTGCATTGTACTGGGTGAAGTGGAGCCAGTACATGCACACCCTCCCTTGTAATGTCTTCTTCATGCCTCCATTTCTTTTTTTTTTTCTGCTATGAAGGATGTTGTCATCAGAGAAAAAGGATTGCTACAAACTGTGCCTCAGCTTTCCCTGCTGGGGAGATGCCCCTCTGACTGGGCAGCCATCAGCGGGATTTACTGCCACCTTTGGCTGCCTTCAGTTTAAGATTTAAGGGAAGAACAGAGAAGCATCATTTCCCTGGAGACTTCTCTTTGGTAACAGCTTCTGAAATACCCAAGCTCTGACAAATGGCTGAGGTGGCAGTTCATGGATATGTTGGTGGTTACAGCAGTGTTACTGCTCGCAGCTCATCACAGTGATGAGAAGCGATGACAAGAGTGTCTCCAAAACTGCCTTTATTTTTCTCTTATGATGTGGCTGTGCCTTCCCAAACTGATGATAAAAATTCCTTCAACTAGTTTTCTAAACCATTACCTAAAAAAACCCCCTGGTTTAATTCTCAGTAGGCAACTGTTCTGTTTAAACCAATTTTTCACTTGATGTATCCTGCCAAATGGTAGTGTGGTCTGCAGAATGGCAGACAGGTAAATCCTCTACAGCTAACGTGGCTGAAGGAGCATAGCTTGGGAGAGGCTGACTGCAGGCAGGTGGTGAAAAGTGCTCGTACACCATGACTGACTTGCCTTGGGTTACTAACATGTTTTTTGGAACACCNAAGTGATTTTCAGACTGTGCCTGGGAACACCAAGTACATGGAGCAATATGGTGTATCTTGAGCATGAAGACAAAATCTTTCTCAGAGAAGAAATATTGCAATAGACTATTGGGACAGGAAAATGAAGCATTAACCTTGCAAACACCCATGAGGTAAATTTAAACAATGTCCTCTCCCTCCTGTCAGCTGCTGCTTTTACACACTAATGATACATTTCCCAGCTTAGAGCTCCAGAGCATGATTTGTGAGCAAGTCTTTGACCTGGTCTTACCCAAAATACAGGGTTTGTCTGTTGTATGGATGACGGATGTATGCCTGGAGTTGAAATGGGAGAGTGCATACATTTTGAGGCATATTCCACAGCACTGTTCATCCTAAAACATTATCCACAGTGTGTCCATAAGTACACAGAAGAGACCACATAATTCTGGTTACATCCTAGGTGAATATCTTGTTAGGCAGCAGGAGTGGTGCAGGGTATGGAGTGCATGAGTGTTTCCACAAGAGAAAATAGAGTCTGTGTGGTCTGAAAAGGCTGCTGAGGTAGCCTGTATGGTCACTGGTTTCCAGCTACCAATTCTTTTTCAGTATTTTACAGAAGATGGTTCAGTGGCTGAAATGCAATTTCATCTTTGGGACAACTTGGTTAAATTTCATCCTTGCAGTAGATCTGTTCATGCCAGTTACCTTGGTATAACGTGGGGATTAAAATAATTCAATTTAAATCATTTTACTAGGTTACTTCCTCATAAAGATAAAAAAATCCTTTTCAAGGAGAATAAAACAACACCATCACCAGGTATTTTTGATAAGCCTGACAGGTTTAGAATAGAATATTTCAATTTTTAGTTTCAGTACTAGATGCTTTTTTTCAGTGCCCTACTTTCTCAGGCTCTTTTATAATGTTATTGTGTGCAGCTAAGAGAGAAGAGCTTGCTTGTCTTCCTAAAGTTTATTTAGAGCTTTTCATTGACTAATGCCTTTTGTCACAAGTGACAGTGAAGGACCTGTTTGGTAATAGAGATCAATGGAGATGAAGGTGACATTTCAGAGCAGTGTTTTAAAACTAATGCATTGCTATTTATCTGAGCAGAGCACCTAGGAACATTGTCTCGCAGCCTAAGAGCACCATGACTCTGTAACTTGTGTCCCTGCCCTCCTCTTCCTTTCTCTGTCACTCTTTTCCAACCCAGTACTTTTCAAATTTCCTCTTGCTTATTCTAGAAAACTCTTTGTCAGTCTCTGGGCCTCTCAGTTTGTTATCAGCAGATTTCTCACACTATCAGTGTGGTTAAGCACCTGTGGCTAAAGTGGGGCTTTATCGGCAACCAGCTGGTGACTTGCTTCCCCTGGGTAACTGCACTCTTTGATTTTGCAAGGACAGAGCCTTTAGTGGTGGGAAGGTCCAAGGGCATAGAGAGTGTCACTTCTTTTTATTTCGTGATGAGAAAAGCGTGGTGTTGCACCGAGCAAATTAAGGAAGTGTGATTTCATGCTCCAGCTCTCTCTGCAAATTCAAATGCACTAAAGATACTTGTGAAAAGTGCTAAAGTGATAGACAGTGAAGAAATTAAGGCCTCTTTTTGCTTGCAGAAGAGGTACAGCAGAAGCTAATTGTCATCCTGCATTACATACTGGAGCAATCAGCTTTCAGTATACAGTGTAGTTCAATTCCCAAACACGTTTAGGATTTAATCCTTATCTTCTTTGCTAGAAGAAGGGTGGCAGCTTTCAACTCTGCAGTGATCCGAGACCACCATATACTCAAATAAAGTTTCAAAGCAGCTGCCAAATGGAAGCTGACTAGATGTGAGTAAATATTTACCACCTTGTATCCAATTATTTCTCTCTCTCTCTCCACACAAACTTACCATCTGTGCCTAGAAGTAGTGGCTTTCGTGGTCTGTGTGCTTGACCTCCTCCACACTTAATTCTAGAATAAGAAGGTCAATACAGATACAATGCTTACTGCAATTGCATGTAAAACACCAACTCAGTAACTTCTGTACACAAATGAGATGAAAACATATTAATAACCTACCATGCATTCTGCTCGATGGTCTCTCATGATGGCATGGCAATGCATTTAGTATAGACTAAGCAAAAGAAAGACAGATTGCTTTCTCAGAATTCACTCAGTTAATGGAGGAAAATCCACCCTGATGTAGCTAGCTCCAGCAGTTTCTCAGAACTATTAATATCTCAAGCTCTCATGTCTTTAATAAAGTTAAATATAATGTATTTCGATGGAGAACAAATTCTCCATATCTCCTCTTATGGTATTCAGTGCAGCTGATAGCTACAGTACTGGTTCCAAGCAGAGCATGCTAAGCTAATCATATTTCTTCTAAACTCTGTTGATTTCTTGATTGCTAATGTGGTATTTGAGAGTCAGTTATTCTTAAATGTCAACTTAAGAATCCATCTTTACCAGTCTGAATCCCCTAAATGCAGGTCTTGTTTTACCAATATTCCCAGTAAAGAATTAATCTCTCTTCTGCTTGTCTGGTAAGCAAGACAAATAACAATTTCCAAAGGCTAGGGTTGATAATTTTTTTCTGTGCCACATTTAATTGGTGGGAGCGTGGAGACACAGAAACATTTTCATTAATGCTTCATCATTAATCAGTGAAAGATGGATGCAGCACTCGAGGGAACCACAGAATGGTGAATTCCCTAAACAATTTACTGTAGCTTCCTTCAAAGAAGCAGCTCTTTGAAAAGATGGACAGCCCTATTAGTGCAAATGTTGCAACAGCACAATGGCAATGAGCTCCCTTTTTAATGTGCTCTTTATGAAAAGAGAAAAAAAAACCCTCAAACCAGTAACTAGATAACTCTAAACTGTTTGGTAAAGAAATGCAAATATTGTTTTTTCTCTTAATTTTGGTAAGGTTCTGTGGGCACAGTATTCATAAAAATTTTTGGATGATGAGTCACAAAAATATTGCTTTCTTATTTTTAGTATGTTTCCACTTATTCTTCTTTTACTTGTTATAATACTTTATCTGATCTTTCTTTTTGCATGTTACAATGTTGCAATACAATAATAATTTAAGCCTGGTTCTCAATTTAACTAAACACCTCTAGTTGTCCTGCAGTGACAGTGTGTCATCATGAATTCCCCCTCAGAAGAGGAGAGCATCACTGATAGCTGTTCAGAAGAACAGTGGCTCTTATTCCTAAACTTGCTCCAGGGACATGCAACTGAACACCATGCAAGCTCTCAAGTGACAACAGCTTGGACTGTAAGGTACAGAGCTGTATTGGTACAGGAAAAGGGGAGGGAGTGAACATGGGTCCCTGAGTACTGGCATGAAAAGTACATGAAAAAACTTCTGAAAAGAAATCTGGATACATAAATTGTTTTCCAGTCCTTGCTATAAATCTGCTTATCTGGGAGTCTGTAGGGGGCTGGTGGTGGGAATAGTGCATGAATTTGGTTGCTCTTGTAAGCAGAACTTTTGTTTTTTAGAAACTTTACAGAAAATACCTTGATTAGGTACAGAAATCTTTTCTCACTGTGAGGTAAGAGGCTCTGTGCTACTATCAGCACTAACGCAGACATGTAGCAGCATCCTTTTTTACTGCCTTGTTGCACTGGCACCTCTAGGCAATAACAGACTGATGGAATGTGATGGATGGAGCCTTCATAAAACAGTAAACCCTGGAGATGTTACTCCTTTTGTTCCCAGTATATCCCAAATCCCCCTGCTCTGCCTGTCAGTTAACCAGCTAGTGGTGTAGCTCTGCAGTATGGGATATAGGCATAGTCTACTGGGGCCAGACAGGCTGTCCTCTTCCTTTTTGCACAAGGTCATAGCCTGGGTTAGAGGAGTTTTGACATCACAAGTGAAGGTGATGGCTAAAGCAGCTCTCCAGCATCTGGCACAAGTTACTGGATGCTGAAGACAGAAGGATCTACTCTTCAGTCTTTGACTTTCCAGTACTTAAAGGGAACTTACAAGAAGGCTGGAGAGGGCCTGTTTGCAAAGGCCTGGAATGAAAGGACAAGGGGCAATGGTTTTAAACTGGAGAGGAGTAGATTTAAACTGGACATTAGAAAGAAGTTCCTCCCCACAAGGGTGGTGGAACACTGGAACAGGTTGCCCAGGGAGGTGGTTGAGGCCCCATCCCTGGAGGCATTCAAGGTGAGGCTTGCCAGGGCTCTGGGCAAGCTGATCTAGTTGGGGATGTCCCTGCCCACTGCAGGGGGGTTGGACTAGATGACCTCCAGAGGTCCCTTCCAACCCTAACCATTCTATGATTCTATGATTCAGTCTCTTTATCTCCACACAGCTTCCTGAAAGCTTTAGCTTTTTTCCTGGTTGAGCTGAATCTCTCCGACAGCTCTGTCCTACTGATTTGCTTGATGCAGCATCTCCTCCTCTTGTGTATCTGTGTCTGAGTGCTATTTGACTTGCTTATTTCTTCTTAAATGATGCTTGTAAGATTTTTGCTTTCTCTGGGAGAATTTGTTCACATCGAGATATGACATGGGGGAAATATTCCTTTATCCTGTTGCTCTATGACGTAAAGTTCAAACATGACATATCAGCATCTGTAGATTTAGCATTTTTACCCCTTTGGATGAAAATATTTGAGAGTGAGGAAACTGAGGAATGCTGTTAAATTTGAAAATATATACATATATTTTCATCCAACACAGAATAACACCGACTGAATGAAAAGATCACTTCTTTTTGCTTTGTTTTCTCACTCAGCAACACAAATCAAATCAAATACATCCATGAGACTATTTACTGCTTGCAGCTCAAATTGGAGGGCAGCAGCTAAAAACTTGCATATTTTATTTTTTGTTTCACAAACCTGGGACCTACCATGATTGACATAGCAAGTCATTAGATAATTACATGGAAACTTCTCTTATCGAAACATCTGTGTTAAAATGTGCATGCTAAACAGAATTTTAATAGGTTGTAACTCCCTAAGCTTTAATTTGACAGCAGAGGAACTTCAAGCATTTTCAGCATTATTTCAAAAGCACTTTAAACAGATCCCATTATAGGGCAAGAGTTTTTGGAGATTTTATTTTGCTTTGGCATCAAAGCAAAGGTTTGATAAAATGCTTATTATGGCACAAAGCATGTGCACAGTTCCAAGCTATAATTTCTGTGAGTTCTCTTCAGTTTTAGCCTTCCCTTCCAGTTCCCTCCTCACCTTTCTTCCAGGTCACCAGCTCTTTCCTTTCACTCTAGTTCTTCTACTATATTATTTTCCACTGGCTGAAGAGAGATCAAGCCTCTGTGTTGTTATTTTGATGCTTCATCAGGCACTACCCTTTTAGGTTTCTTAGTCAACAGAGTCCTGGCCTGTAGACCTTGAATCTTCTCCAAGCCCTATATCCCAAGAAGTCCTGTTCTCTTGGATTGTGCTGATATTAGCAAATGAGTACAGCCCCCAGGAACAGATCTGCAGAGGACAGTAACTGGAGTGCAGCTGGTGGTTGACATCCTGTATGGCTAGGCTTCACGAACGAAGATCCAGGGAGGGCTCCACCCACGCTTCTCATCAGCGCCTTTTCCAAGCGTGCTGATAAAAAGAGGATAGCAGATAGCACCCTCGAGCCTGCACTATGGATTTTTTTTTAGGTGAGACACAGCATGCGCAGAGCTGGACCCACCCTTTAGTCCTAAGGTTCATCTGCCAGGGCCTAGCAAGCTTGGACACTGACAGCAAAGTCCTTAGGATGGAGGTTTTATTAGAGTGTCCTTCTCTTAGATGGAAGGCCTCACAGGGCTAAACGAGCTCCATCTGCCCGGGTTTGGAATCAGAGTTGTCCTTCTCCTAGGATGACTGCCAGAAGGCTAATGAGCTCATCCTACCCATACAAGGATTCTAGGAACATGGGTATCACTCCCCACACTTTCCCGTGGGCAATGAGTTTAATGCTCCCTCTGCTATTGGCACAGTTATCGCACCAGGGGCCACAGCAGACCCCTAGTGATTTTCAGACTGTGCCTGGTTGACATCCACCCCATACACATTTCAGGAGATTTTGTTTTGGCAAGTTCTAGTCTGGTATGTGGTGACCAGATGGAGTGTGCCTTTCACTCGAACTTCATCTAAAAGGAGCCTAGTTTAGATGTCCTGAGACTGCTCATTGAAGAAAAGTAAAACATGGGGTTTTGTAGAGGTAGAAGAGAAATCTGAACTAAAACACTACCATATGTGCCTCCTCACTCTTTCCTAGCTTTGTATTTTAATCTCTGTCCTTTACATTATCCCTTTGTTTGATCAAGGGTTTGGTGGTGTGTGGTTCGGGTTTTTTTGTTGGGTTTTTTTTAGTCTCCCAGGTCTTGTTTATTTGTGCTTAATGAGTGTCTCCCTTCCTGACATGAACTTTCCTGGCTTACTCTTCCTTCTTCCTGCTGCCTGAATTCCCCCAGGAAGAGGAGGAGATGCCCTTCCAACTTGGCACTTGACAGGAAAGCCCTATAGACCAAGCCCTGGAGCACTTGACAGCATACAGATAATCTCTTCCCATGAAGAAGTTTAGGCATAGGACTGTGTTTCTATTCCTTCTTCAAAATCATTAAGGGATATAAAATCTCTCAAAGTAGTTATTTAAAAAATAGTTGTGAGAAAGAATGCTTTTTCCATAATATTAAATTTGATTTTATTAATTTAGTCTAAAGAAGGAAAAATTCATCTTGAAGATTGGGAGTCCAGCCATAGTATGAGCCCTGAATAGGAAATAGCAGACTAGAACAGCTATCTAAAATTCTACTAAAGAAAGTAGTTATCTACTTTCTTTTCCTTTTTTTTTTTATTTTTTGTGATGCTGTACCTTAGGAATTCTCCAGATGACATAGATATAGAGCTACAGTTGATCATATTTTTATTAATGTTTATACTGCTGTATAAATATGTATTATTATTTTCTCCAGCACATCAACACACACAACCTTCTCTCTGTTGTAAATCTGTCAAAAGTCCTCAAGAGACCTAGACTCACAAGGCTCCAAGTCTAAGGTGCTTAAAGTAAAAGCTTCTTCCAGAAAATAAATTGAAAGACTAACTCCACTGATGTTGTGGAATTACTTGTACAAAGGAGACTATTAGAATAGTTTCCTACATTGGCAATTGATACAGGGATCTGTAGGAAGTAACTTTATCTATTAACTTCCCTTTCTTGCTTTCTTTTTTCTCTTTATTTCTTGTTATCCCCACTAAAGGAATACATAAACCAAGGTTGTAAATCTAGGGTATGTTTTTCTTCTCTTAGAAATAAATACATGATGAAACGTTGCCTCTGCTAGTGCTTGTCCACTAGAGTAAAACCTTCCCATGAGGACAATTTTCTAGCCAGAATCCAAATAGATCTTTTACATGTATAAAAAAATCAAGCATCCCATATTATCTATTTATTTTTTTGCATATTATATATAAACAGCAACAGATGGAAAGTGTAACAGCTACATGAAAATAGGGGAAAAGGTATAAAATGTTTACAAAGGGCAAGAAGAGTCCAGGATCTTTGGAAATTGTGTCTTGTGTTGAAGTTACAGCAGCAGCATCCTTTCTGGGTGACAGTCATATTTGCTTATTTTGCTTTTCAGAATAACTGTCAAAATCCTTTGATGCTTGTCATATAATGATTTTGATCATATTTCTTTGACTTTAGCTTGCTGGCTACATACCATACATTTGTGAAACAAACCTCTCAAACCCTGAAAAGACATTTCCTTGCTTTATTTTGATTCTGCTTGTTGAAATAGAAGTCTGAAATAGCCATTGACTAAAATTCACAAAGTGGCATCACTGTTTAAAACCTGTAGGTATTGTATTTAATGGACTAGCCAATATGCAAAGAAAACAGAGAAATAATAAGCAAACACTTTTAGAGGGAATCTGCTTCTGCATAATACCTTTGACATGAGGAGGTCTTGTCTGAATCATCACTTTCATGCAGAGATGCAACCATGAGGCAGTGGTACAAAGCCACATGTTAAAATAGCCTCTAGCTCTCTGTGCATAATAGAAACCAATTAGAATTACTAAAACTTATCAGGCCTATATTAGCCATGAGACAGTGACAATCAGGAGAGTCAATAGCCAAGAAAAATCAAACACCATCTTCTTATTAATAAAATTTTCCTTAAAACTTTATTGATTTTCTGTAGTTAGTTACATTATTTTCTCCTTAGCCAAACAGGCACTGAGAAATAGAAAAAGACAGACTTGATCCTTGTCTCAAGGAGTCTCCAACTGGATATGCTAAGGTCTTACAGTGGCTTACACACAGAACCAAAACATCAGGTTGAATTGCTTACTGTGTAAATGAGTTATTCCTTGTTGAGTGAAATCTCTGTGGCAGGAGGCATGCCTACCTCAGCAATGCATTGCTCTTCTGCCCAAGGCCAGCACCCCAGCATAAGAGGGAAGGTGTCATCTGTGCCATCTTGCCTACTGCAGATGAACTGCCACCTCTACCCCCTTCCAATGCAGTTCAGGCTGAGTTACCTTTCCCAGTGTCTCATCATCTCCTTGACCTCACGTTGCTGGTTTCAACATCTCAGATACCAAAAAGTCTGTGGAGAGCAAGCACCAAGTCTGGTCCACTTCTGTGTGTACACTTGCTTCTGGACACATTTCATTTTATCTTCTTTGGTGGTAGGGGCCATGCCTACCATAGCCAGCTTCCATCTAAAACCAATATCTTTCAAAGGTACCTAATGACTCAGTGCTGCTGCTTTGTTTAACAAAGCCTTAATGAATTCCCCAAATCCCCCAAGCTATATACACTTTTCCTTTATAAATATTGTCCCTTAGCAATTCTCCAAGACAAAAATCACTTGTGCCTAGATAATTTACTCTAGTGAAGTTTTTATTGAAAACTATTAGGAATGTATGAAACAAGTATGGAAAGATACAGTGGAGCAAGAGGCTCATTACCTTAACCTGTTGGGCCCAGGGTGTATCTACTTTAATATCACATGCAGAGGGAGGTGCTTTTCCTCTGCATGCTTATAGAGCACAAAATCAAGCAGAACTTGGGTTTAAATTACTTCCATTAGTGTTAAATTGGATTATTTCAACTGTTAGCCTAACTTACTTATTTTGGCATTTGTGTTTTCCTAAGAGCATGAGCTAGGTGTGATTTGTTTCATTTTATCCTGTACCCAGCTGTCTGTAATTTTACTATCAATTTCTGTACTTTTAGGGTGACTTAGATAAATATTACTAAATTATGGAGATTTTATAAAAGCCAAACAGGCAATGCCATTAACCTCAGCCAGTCAAAAATAATCCTATTAATTTCCAGTCAAATTGACATGAGACCAATGTGCAAACTCACAAAAAATTAACCATTTCACTGCAACTCAGTAAGTCATGTTATTAATGCTTTTATTTATCACTTACTATGTTACCACAGAACTGTGAAGAGCCAGTGGCTAGCGCTTCAAGTATCTTCTGCTCTAAGGACCACTTTGAGGACATGGGTTTTGACACCAGCAACCACCTGTAGAAATGCAGTTACATCTGCAGTGCTTAGCTCTGAACATTGGAATGGCTTCTCCAAGGGCACTGAAATATGAATTTATTTCTCTCTACTGTTTTATTTGCCTCAATGGGTTAATATTTTTCTATATTTTGCATAATTTCTGTTCTATGACTTAGGTTGATCAAGCTATACCTGCTCTTCCCAAGACCCTAGTAAAGCTAATGGATTAGGAGATGGAAATTATTTGTACTGATTCTATCTATATAGAGATCTCTATTAATAGCCTCACATTTTTGTTAAAGTGAGATAACTCTTAAATCCTCAGAAACACTAATAAGCTGAAGAGCTGAAAGAGAATTTGGTTGGTTGGCAATTTCTGCTCTGTAGGGGTTTTCCAGGGGCTTGCTTCATTCTGTGGCTGAGTTCTGGCTGATTAATCCTGACTCATGGGAGCTGCACTGTATGATGGCTGGATCCAACTGGTGCCTGTCAGAGCCTCTGAATGATAGAGTCCTCCAAAATTCCAGCAAGTTTTGTTTCTATAAGGATTTCTTAAGGCTTAATATGTCTTAGCATAAATGAGAGGGATCACAGCTGATAATTGTAATGGACAAATTGTCACTCCAAGCCTCCAAATCTCTGTGTGGAAGCTCAATGCATCAAGTGACCTTGATCTAGTTGGGGATGTCCCTGCCCACTGCAGGGGGGTTGCACTACATGACCTCCAGAGGTCCCTTCCAACCCAAATGATTCTATGACTCTATGATCTCTGGATGAAAAATGTGAAATAATTAGCTCAAAGAGATGTATGTCTAAAAAATGTTCCAAATTCTCAATCTGGGTAACTAGTGGCTTTTTCTTACCAGGAGCCCACTGCTGGTTGGTTCACAATTTATGTCTGTGAAAAGCTCTCAGCTCTAGATCTGGACCTCAATGCAGGCTTCTCACATCCTTTCCCTTCTCTCATGGTGAACTCTCCTCTCTTCCTTGCCCCAGGGCACATTCCTGCAGAAAGAGTTGGTATGGAGGGAGGGGGTGAGAGGCTGAGATTTCAGTCAGGCAGCTCTTCCTGCTATCTTCAGCTTTTTTTACTATCTGTTCCTAGCAATAGGCAGTTTATCCTAAGTTTTATCAGGACTGTCTACATCTCCAGCATCTCTGAAGAAACATAGGAGGGGGGAAAATACCTGGTAAAATATATATATTGGGGAAGGGAAAAAGAGAATTGTCAGCAAGAAAACAAATGAAAGCATGAGAGAGGATGAAATCAGACAAAAAAAAAAAAGGAAATAAAAAGAAAAGGGTAAGATGACACAAGAAGAAATGCTGGGGAGGAGTACAAGGCAGCCAGGAACTTAATACACCACTAAGGACTTCAATAGAGAAAAAAACATGGGAAATACTGACTTAAGACTTTGATGTTTATGACATGGTTTATCATCAATGCCTGGTTTGTTTCTTATACTATTTTCTGGCAAGAATATATTTTCCTTTTGTCTGTCTGACACTTCTGTCTTGTATATCTTCAATTATTATCTGTATGTTAATTGAAGATACTGCTGTGTTTTCCTTATGAAAGTAATTTTTGTCTCCCTCTGATTCTTATTAAACTTGCCAAAATGTAGCTGCTATTACAAGTGGAGAACTGTTAACAGTAAAGCAGTAAAATCTGCTTGAGAGTTTTGCATGCAGAATGAACACACAAGGTGTCCAAAATATCTCTCTAGGATGGGGGTTACAAGGAATAGAGCATAGTTTCAATACATTTAAGTAGAAAAGGAAAGCACAGTACTTTCAAGGTACAATGCTATCCATTTGAAGTATACCAACCAGCCTGTTAAATAAATGCTTTCTTTTAGTACACAGAGCTAAATGTACAAAACTCTGCAAACCCTCTTCTCTTTTCACAACCTATAAATCACGTGCATTATCTCTGCATTATATAGCTTCCATCATGCCCACAATCATGTTGTTGAAGCCTAGCCTCAGAGTAATCATTATCCAGCATCCATCTTATCTTTCACTGTGCTGGAAAAACCCCACACACTTACATTCAGAAATGATTTTATCCATAGAGAAACGAACAGCTGCAAGAAATGTCACTGTTCCAGGCCATTTTTCTTGCTTTTAACCTACACAGTTTTTCTTTTAATGGGGGGTATAAAATACTTGTTTTCCTTACAGCAGGTATGAGTAAAAAAACAAATCTAAATATGCTTTATCAGTTCAGCTGGGAAAGTCTTGGCACACAGGGCAAGCTACATGTACTCACCAAGGTCATCTCTGTCTCCATCCTCTGCTGATTCATTTTGGAGATGTCATAGCACTGATCCTGCACCTTCACCCTCTGGGCTGGTGTGCTTGTCTGCTGAGGCAGAGAGCTCTACCAGGCTGCCCAGCAGTGGTAAGGCCTTCTGAGAGCATCCTCTTAGAGCACTTTCCTAAAGGTTTGTCCTCAGCCTGTACAACTCCTGGCAGATGGCCCTATGGGAATTCACATTCCTATCTGACAGTGCAGTTCAATGTTGTCTGTCTTTCACTGAATTTATTTCCCTGTTGTCCAATTCCCAAGCAGCTGCTTTCTCTCTTCCTAGTTCTGCATGGTGGCCCTAAACTGAGATTCCCAGTTTCTTTCCTTTTTTTCCTCCAGAGAACATACCATCTTCCCAAATATCTATTTGTTTTCTGGTATGTATTTCCACTTGGAGTGACTTATATTTTGATACATCTGTGGATTTGGCAAATGAAAGGGAGCATGTTAAACCCATTACTGTCTTATGTGGACTCTAGATATTAATATTCTGTTGAAGCCTTATCAGAAATTGCAAGTTATATAAACAGTTCCAAAGAAGGAACTGATGGGCCTCTAAAACTGAGAAATAGAAGGCCAATGGTTTCCTGGGATGCATGAAAAGGAGTGTGGCCAGCAGCTCAAAAGAAGTTCTCCTCTCCCTCTACTCTGCCCCACTGAGGCCACATCTCAAGTATTGTGTCCAGTTCTGAGATCCCCAGTTCAAGGGAGTCAAGGAACTACTGGAGAGAGTCCAGAAGAGGCTACAAAATTGATGAGGGGACTAGGGCATCTCTCCTATGTGGAAAGGTTGAGGGACTTGAGGCTTTTTAGCCTAGAGAAGAGAAGACTGAGCAGTCATCTTATCAATGCTCATAAACATCTAAAGGCCAGGTGGCAGGAGGATGGGGCCACTCTCTTTTCAGTGGTGCCCAGTGAAAGGACAATGTGAAATAGGCACAAACTAGAACAGGTAGATCCACCTAAACATAAGGAAAAACTTCTTTCTTTTGAGGGTGACAGAGTACTGGCCCAGGCTGCCCAGAGAGGTGGTGCAGTCTCCTTCTCTGGAGACTTTCAAAACCCACATAGATGCAATCTTGTGCAACCTGTTCTAAGTGACCCTGATTTAGCAGGGCAGTTAGCCTAGATCCCCAGAGGTTCCTTTCAACTCCTACCATACTGTGATACTGTGATTTGTTCATAACATATGAAGGTGATGGGAAGGAGGCACAAACAGGTTTTTAAGGTGCTAAGCTGTCAACTGGCAAAAATCACCATCATTCTACTGCCATCTGATTTTTCATATAAGGTCAGAATCTTATCTTTGGGTTTATTTCAAGAATGATGTAAGCATTTTGGTTTACTTATTTCTCTCCTTCAGTTAATTTTTTAATAAACTTTCTGGCTATTGCAAGTTTCAACTTTTATACATAGAATGTGTGTACTTGACTCCTCATAGATTTATGAGTATTTTGGAATTCACATATTTGAATGAGAGAATAAAATCTGTCTGTTATCTCTTTAATACCATAGGAAGTGTCAGTGGATAATTAAATCTTAGAGCTCTTGATACAACTGTGGAAAACCATAAGGGCCTGACTTCTTGCAGGAGCTCTCAGCAAGTGAGAGCTGACTCTGGGGAAGTGCATGGCATCAGAAAATGATAGCATAACACTGTCTCTCACTGGAGCTAGGACTGACTTCATTTAATGCCTGCTTTATATACTGTTGGTTTTGGTTTTGCTTTAACTTTCAGGGTCCCTGCCTGGCTTCAGGCTTCCTGTTACTCCAAGCCTCAAGCAAACCTCCAGGCATATGTGCCTATCTGAAGGGATAAAATGGGGAAGAATTGCTGTTACACCTGAGTTGGAAATACAAGGCAAAGGAAAGTAAATCCATGGTTGAAGGCATTGCTTCACTCTTAGTTTTACCTGAGGTGATATATGAAGTCTAGGGCAAAGAAGGGAGATGAACCTTAACCTTCCATTCAAGTGCATTTAACCATAAAACTGTCATTTGTCATAGCATGCATGATGAATGCACAAATACAACTCCTTTCCACACTGCTCCTTGTGGAGGATTTTACAGTCATGACACCGTACAGAGATCAACTGGCTTGATTTAGTTCCCTACATCTGTTGTACAGCCTCCTCAACACAGTGAGGAACCAGCCCTCAAGGCTGACATGTCTTTTCTGAGACATCATAAAAATGCACATATTTGTGTTTGGAAAGCTTTGTTGTGGGAGGATGCCTGGACCAGTGAGATGGATAAAGATTTTTTAAACTGCCTTCTGGAAAAATCTTTACAGTATTTAGAAACTCTCTTAAGATGGTATACAATCAGCACTGGCTAAAATTAAGAAATTAAATTAAAGCATATGCAATATTTGTCAACAGTTTGACTTGATGATCTTAGAGGGGCTTTTTTCTAACCTAAGTAATTCATCAGGTTAACATAATGCAGAGAACAAAAAGAAGACTCACAGGGATGCCCACGGAACTTAGATCCATTCACTGACCAATTAAATGCAAGATAAATCAGTGAGGAACACCATAACAAAGTGGCAAAGACCACACAAGGCTGGTAACTGATAAAGCCTAGATAAACCATTAGAACTAACAAACAGTAACATGCCACATCCAGACTGAAAGGGAGTGCTGCAACATCGAATTCTGAAAATTAGTGTAGGAGGATACACAGTATTATTGCTTTCAGTAGGGACATCATTTTATAAGTAGTTAGCTGGAATACCCAATTCTTAAAAACTCTTCTAGAAGATGATCCGATAGTTTCTCAACTCAGCAAACTAGAGCTTGGGCTTGGCTGGGCAACAAATGAATCACTCACAAGGAAAATGCAAAATACTTTACAAAATAGGTACCTGGGAGCCACGTGGCTAAAGTAGCAGTAAAAATGACCCATTCTTTTCAACATGAAATTAGTTCTCTGCTGAAGTACAGGAAAGATATTTTTAGGCTCTTTTACCTCCTGCTCCTCACCCCTGGGATCTGTGTATTCAGTTTTGATTTAAGAGGGAAAACAGGGAGAATCAGCTAAATTTTAAACGGTATAGAACCATAGAACAGTTACAGCTGGAAGAGATCTCAAAGATCATCGAGTCCAGCCTTTGTCCTAGCACTATCAACTTGCTAAATGATGCCCCCCAATGTAACAGCTACCCGTCTCTTAAACACCTCCAGGGACTCAACCACCTCCCTGGGCAGCCTGTTCCAATGGCTGACAACCCTTTCAGGAAAGAAATTCCTCCTAATGTCTAGCCTGAACCTCCCCTGGCACAATTTCCATCCATTTCCCCTTGTCCTATCACTTTCCACTAGGGCAAACAGACCAATCCCTGCCTCTCTACAACCTCCCTTCAGGTAGTTATAGAGAGCAATGAGGTCTCCCCTCAATCTCCTCTTTTCCAGGCTAAACAGGCCCAGATCCCTCAGTCTTTCCTCATCAGGCTTATGTTCTAAGCCCTTTACCAGCTTGGTAGCCTNGAAGTGTATGCCCATCCAAGCCAAGAGCACTTAATTTCTTTAGGCAAATGCTGTGGGAAACTGCGTCAAATGCTTTGCTAAAATCAAGATAAAAACATCCACATCTTTTCCCNTCTTTGTTCTTTCTTTTGTTATTAATGTATTTATAAAAGCTTTTCTTGCAATCTTTAACTTTCAAAGCCAGATTAATTTCTAGCTGGGCCTTGGACCTTCTAATCATCTCTCTACGTAACCTAACAATATCCTTATACTCACTAGGAGTTGTCTGCCCTCTTTTCCAGAGGCCATAAACTCTCTTTTATTCCCTGATCTTCAGCAATATGTCCCTATTCAGCCAGGCTGGTCTTCTGCGCTCCCGGCTTTTCTTAAGGAACATAGGGATGGCCTGTTCCTGTGCCTTCAAGATTTCCTTCCTAAGTAATGTCCAGCCTTCCTGGACTCCTATGCCCTTCAAAACTGATTCCCAAGGTATTCTATTCAGTAATCTTCTATACAAATCAAGACCACAGTGGTTTGATCTTTTCTTCTAGGCTATCTTTTTGTTTAATCCCATTTTTGTACAATAGCAAAATTTGAGTTGCTTGCAAATCCAGAGAATTCTTGGTTACTTCTCTGCCAATATTTCATCACTGCTCCTCTGCCAAGCAACCCTTTTTTGCTAACGAGCAAATGTGAGCCATTTTCTATGCAGAAACTAGCCAACAGACAGTCTGAGCACGGGTCGGATCAGCTCTTACAGTATCTTTGTTGTTGTTTATGGTGAAAACTTGTATGTATGTGTACACATGTGCAAATGCCTTTAATGGTCTCAGAAAATGTCAACCTAAATCCCCTGTCCTCAGACACACTGTGCAGCAGTGGTGGCATATTGCTATTGCTCTTCAATATGTGAAACAGAGTAGGCTGCATATTTTATAAGGCAATTCTAAAAATAGAAATAAATATTTTGGCAAGCAAGATAAATTGTCTCACTTTCATGGAAAGCAAGGAGCCTAGGCATGCAATTTTGCCCTCAGAATGGCTAGCAGATGTTTAAGTACCTCACAGAATCAGGATTCTGATGGCTTGAAGAGAAACAATATAACTAAAAAAGTCAAATAACTGGCCTGTTAATAATCCTTACCTGTATTGCTAGCTAATCTTTAATTTAACCCAACTAAAACTTTACTTTTCTTTCGTCATCCTCGTCGTGGCTAGGCTTTGCAAACAAAGATCCAGGGAGGGCTCCACCCACGCTCCTCATCAGCGCCTTTTCCAAGCGCGCTGATAAAAAGAGGATAGCGGATAGCACCCTCCAGCCTGCACTATGGATTTTTTTTAGGTGAGACACAGCATGTGCAGAGCTGGACCCACCCTTTAGTCCTAAGGTTCATCTGCCAGGGCCTAGCAAGCTTGGACACTGGCGTTGAAGTCCTTAGGATGTAGGTTTTATTAGACTGTCCTTCTCTTAGATGGAAGGCCTTCCAGGGCTAAACGAGCTCCATCTGCCCGGGTTTGGAATCAGAATTGTCCTTCTCCTAGGATGACTGCCAGAAGGCTAATGAGCACGTCCTACCCATACAAGGATTATAGGAACATGGGTATCACTCCCCACACTTTCCCATGGGCAATGAGTTTAATGCTCCCTCTGCTGTCGGCACAGTTATTGCACCAGGGGCCACAGGAGTCCCCTAGTGATTTTCAGACTGTGCCTGACTTTTCTTTCACAATAAGGAAAAAATACCATGTTGGTCCTATGAAAGTAATACTGTTGTCAAGGGTTAGCGCTGGTCTGACTGCTAATCCTGTGACAGATGCTCTCTATCACCCCCCTTTCCCCCAACTCCAGGAAGATAAAAAGGGAATTAAGAGAGAAAGAGAGAGAGACTTGTGGGTTGGAAATGGAAACTAAAACTACTTCACTGAAAATAATAATAAAAATGAGATATATACAAATATATACATATAGAACCCAAACACAACTACCTCACCCCTGATGCTGTAGCAGATGGACTCCGCAGCAGACAGGAATCAGACTCAGGAGGCTGGATTTTGGAAATGGATTCAGGAACTCTTGGATCAGGATCAAAGGCAGAACAAGTCTTCCAGCAGCAGAGCTGGGCTTCTGATCCTCACCAGGAGAGTTACCAGTCCACCACCCCAGATGGCTCAGATGCTTAAACTCCAGGAAGCATGAAGGGCCAAACCTCTCCTTTTAGTATTTGCTGTTAGGTGCTAAATAGCTTAATCATGCATCTGCCTTGCTTATGTCTTAGGCTTTATGTATGGAACCTCAAGGCCCAAGCTTGGTGTGGGAGTTGGCTGTAGTGAGCAACTGACCCTCAATTTATACTGAATATGATGTATCTGGAATGGAATGGAATATGTTGTTGGTCAGTTTAGGGTCACCTGAACTGTCTGCTCCTCCCTGCAAGTGCAGCCTTTTACTTTGTACCCCAATGAGGTGCACAAGATTTAGCAGCGTCTTAGAGAAGCTTTAGCTGAAGAGTGAAATCAGTGAACAGAATTAGCTCTATTCTAACTCAAACCAGGACAACTGTGGTGACAATCATACAATTCACTCCAACTAGGTCAGCCAACTGCACCTTCAGTCACTGTGGGCCAAGGGGATTGATGTTTGTTTGACAGTGCTCACCAGGAGACAAAGGTAGAAGGGCTCTGGAGTCAAAATGTTACAAGTGGATTCCAATCTTTCCATACAGGGGAAAAAACTATGCAGAGTAATACATGGAGTACTATGAGTACACTTTCCCCGTTAGAGCTGAGAAATTACATGTACAGTTTCCAAGAGAGACCTTATTCTTTCTAGACCCAAGCCTCTGCTATTCTGGTTAAAAAGGCTAAAAATGGAGATGAAAATGGCAATAGAAATCAATTAAAACCCCTGTTTCTATGGATGTAATTAGATTAGCTGACACCAAGTTATGCAATTGACATTTTTAGACAATCTTACAAATCCAGATATAATTAATACTAGGAATCAAACAATGGTAAACACTATTGGTCTTTAGAGCTAAAATTAGGTGCAGCTTCTTCACAGAGAACTTTGGGAAAAAATTACTACTGAAAATTGAAATATTTCTTTCTGCTAGAACTTCTTGTCTCTGTCATTTTTTTTTCCCATGCTTTTGATGAAACAGGGGGTTTTTTTCAACACAAATTGTATGTCAGAGGTAAATAACATTCTTTAGGACTTGTGAATACAGATGTCTAATGAATTAGAATAAGAGAGTCCAAATACAGACTTAGTTTTATATATGGTGCCACTGGCTGTCTTTCCAAAACCTCGTTTTTCTCACACTAATGCTGTTTTCATGTTTCTTATTAAAAACATCCTGATAGATAAAAATTATTCTCCCAATCAAGACCTCGGGGGACTGTGAGAGCAACAATGAAGAGCTCCTGAAGATGCGTCAGTAGGTACTGAAATATAGCAGTCCTATGGAGTATTTTGTGACAAATACCTGCTTTTGAACCTTTGCATTGAAAGTTCTTGCTTAACAACAAACTAAATGTTAAACTGTAAAAAAAATATTCTATTTTTAAGAAGCATTGTTTTGGCATTTCATATTTCCATATCGAAAGAATGTCAACTGCATGACAGAAATGCAAGTCCAGGGTACAGAAATAGATAAAATTTACAGAAATGTATTTTCTGGAGAATATTGCCATTTGTGTACCTTTGTTTTGTTTTGTTTTGTGAGAACTGTGATATAGATAAAGTCTTTAAAAGACTCCCTTTACTAATGAGTAATTATATCATGGACTTTCATCTTTTAAAAAGTGATAAAATCATCCAGTTCTAAAATTCTATCTTTGAATGAGCTTAGCAGTCTACCTACCTTTGAATCTTTAAATAAATAATGTCAGTCTTCTCTCTTTTTACTTTTTAATGTATGTGAAACCTAAATGTATATATGCTATTCTTTCAGTTGCTCAAAAATAAATGTATGCTATTTTTCACAGAAATTTTAAAGTAAAATTATTATGGATACTGACGTTCACACTGTTCCTCATATACAGCTGAGTCTGAAATTATTGTTATTTAATTACTGTAGTGAAATAGATGTTTTACTCAAAAAAATGACTAAATACAAGAATGCTGAATTGTGGACAAAAAGAATAAGTTCTGTTTAGACAGTTATGCTTCACATGGATTCTTGGCATGCGTAGGTGGTTTACCAAAGCATAAGTTAGTTATTGCCCAAGAAGTGTTGATTTTTGATCTTATAGTTCTAGATGTGCTCTAAATGTTAATGTGTTTGGTCAGAGGAATGAGATATTAATTCTAGGAGAGAGAGAAGGGTAAAGAAGTTTCAGGATTAGTGAAATATACTAATTTATTTCACAGGTGAATAACTCCTGAATGTTATCTGAGATTAAAAAAAAAGAGTTTATACAATAAAACAGAACATTTCAGATTTTTCACAATTATAGCAAAGGGCTCTTTTATAGTCTTCTCACAAACAGTTGTGTTTAGTCCTTGCACATCCCTGGTTGTTGGCTTGTAAAGATCTTGTCCTAGTGGAGTTAGTTTGTTTCACACTTCAGCATTTTTTGTGGGTAGTCCTCATGCCACACACAGCTGGTGGTTCTTCTGGGATTTTGTTTTTCCAGAAGATCCAGTGTGCAGCTTTTCCCATGGACTAGTATTAGCTACAGAAACAGCAAAGTTGATGTCCTTAGTTTGACTCAGAGCTTCTCATTCACACAACCAGCCTGTTCCAGCTTCCTCACATGACATGGAAGTCAGATAAATAAGATCAAAATCCCATAGATCCATTTCAGGACCTGAATCAAATCTAATTTACTCTTTTATTGATCTATATTGAGTATAGTTATCTTTAAAAGTCAGGCTCCTATTTCGGATATAAAAACCTCATCCTTCATAGTTTTTCCATCTTTGCTTCTGCTTCTTTATCACCATTTATCTTTATCAGTTTCTATGGAATTATGTCCAGAACAGTGCACAACAGAGGAACACATTCAGTCTGTGATGAGAGAGTGAATATGATCAAGCAGGGATGCATAAATATAGGAACTTACAAAATAATTTCTTCATTCTCAGCATTTCTCACTTTTAATGTAATATAATGTAATATTTTTTAAGATATTCTTTAAAATCCTCATTCTAGCCTTCAGAAACTTAGTATTTTCTCTAATAAGGCAACTAACTTCTCGTTTCTTCCTATGGACAATGTACAAGACCTACACTATGTATATAATGCAGTGCTTTTTTTTTTTGTTCATTTGGTTTGGGGTTTTTTTGGGTTTTGTTTGTTTGTTTTTAATGTAAACTATTTTGAATATAAACTATTCACCACAATGAGAGTTATACTGCATGCAGAAAGTGTTATAAATCTACAAGCAGGATGTTTGCTCTGTCCATTGACATTATGGTATGCTTGAAGTGCTAGTGAATGAGAACTGGAATTTCTAATTGTGATGAGACTTTCATAAAACAATAGGTAAATAGTGAATATTAAAGGAATAAAACATTTGAAAGACAATGGTACATTGCACCCAAAATCTCCTAAAGATGTAGGTTACTGTTATTTTGGGGAACATTATTTAGTTCTCACAGGCACAGTCTGAAAATCACTTGGGGTCTCCTGTGGCCCCTGGTGCCATAACTGTGCCAACAGCAGAGGGAGCATTAAACTCATTGCCCACGGGAAAGTGTGGGGAGTGATACCCATGTTCCTAGAATCCTTGGATGGGTAGGATGAGCTCATTAGCCTTCTGGCAGTCATCCTAGGAGAGGGACAACTCTGATTCCAAACCCAGGCAGATGGAGCTCGTTTAGCCCTGTAAGGCCTTCCAGCTAAGAGAAGGACACTCTAATAAAACCTCCATCCTAAGGACTTCGCTGCCGGCGTCCAAGCTTGCTAGGCCCTGGCAGATGAACCTTAGGACTAAAGGGTGGGTCCAGCTCTGCGCATGCTGTGTCTCACCTTAAAAAAAATCCCTTGCGCAGGCTCAAGGGTGCTATCTGCTATCCTCTTTT